>PVJO010008703.1:0-76643 GCA_004026905.1 Hystrix cristata | reverse complement strand
TAGGCTGAAATTAGTGACTTACTTCTAACAAAGAGCACAGCAGGATGACAGCCGTGACCGTGAAACCAGGACACGTAGGACGTGTGGCTGCCTCTTCCCCTTAGATCACTCACTGTAAGGGACCTTTGCGTGAAAACATTATACACTGAGGGCACTCAAGCAGCTCCTTTAGAATCTCATCTGACAAGAGACTGGCAACGGCAAGGCAAGTCCACGGCAATGGAGCATCCAGTCCCAGTCGAGCCTTCAGGAGATGAGGCCACAGATGAAACCTTGGTGATAGTTTCGTGAGAAATCCTGAGTCAAACAAGCCAGCTAGGCATCCGTGAATTCCAGCCCACAGAAGTAGAGATATAATAATTTGTTCATTGTTGTTCTAAGCCACTAGCTCTTTAAAATTTTGGTAGGTAGTAAATGATATTAATAAACCAGTAAAGTACGTATGACGAAAGATGCTCAATGTTAGAGGAGAATAAAAGCAAAACTGTGTGAGCCAGAAACAGGTATAATATGAACTGGATCTCATGAGTTTAAAGAAGGGTTTGTGGTGGAATGTCATATTTGGCTTTGCAGTCCAGCTGGGGCACTGGCAGAGTACATTGCTGGGTATTCCCAGAGGCGGGGCGTGGGGTCTCTGACTGGTCACTTTCCCCTTCCTCCTTCACACTGCACCCTTGCTGTGCTTCCCTGATGCCATGAGCTAATCAAATTTGCTCCACCACAGCCCTCACGTACAATGTTTTTTTCCTCGGGGTCAGCCAACCATGAATAGAATCCCTTGAAATGATAAGCCAAGTTAAATTTCTCCTCCTTTAAATTGTGGGTGTCAGGTATTGTGTCCAGCAATGGGGAAGGTGACTAATACAGGTAGTATTTGGATATTTCTAGGCTTAAGAAAAGACCTTTCCACTCTTATGCTTAATAGAAGAAAAGACTCAAGTGAAAAAGATGATACATGTTTAAAACAAATTGTATTCCAGTTTGGGTAGACAGAATGCATGTAAAAGAGAAGACAAAGTTTAGAACAGTGTTCAGAAGTCAGGTTATCAGAGAGCATGAATTGTGAATTGAGTGAGTTCTATTTTTTATGTAATCTGGAAGCATTAGTTAATTATTTAAATAAAGTATACTGGTTAAAGAAATAAAAAACCTATGAGTATGGCTCACTTTGTGAATTTTGAAGCAATATAAGAAAAAAGTCTAGAAAATCAGTTGGGAGTTCATTTCAATATTCTGGCTACAAAAGACTCAAAAGGAAAAATAGTGTATTTAGGAAAGTCATGGAAGGGAGTGATGAAGCAAATCTTGTACAACCCAAATGTTAGAACTTGCTCCGTGTTGGTGATTTTTGTTTGTTGATAATAGCTACTCAGTAATGAGAATGGAGAGAGAAGGAGAGAGAGGGAGAGAGAGAGAGACAGAGAGAGACAGAGAGACGGAGGGACAGAGATTTTGAACAGATGTTGTTTAGGAACTGCCAAGAGTAAAAAGTTAAATAGTAAGGACTCTGGAACACACGTACTCAAAGGCAAACTTGAGAAAGTTTAGTAAAAAAAAAAGAATTGGGAGGTATTTATTTTGGGGCACTTGGAGAAGAAACTCTACCGAAGGAATTAAAAAAAAAAAAAAAAAACACATTATTCTATGTAGGACTATGACCTTGTATGGAAAGAGAAAAAATAGGAAAAAAGAATAAAGAACATAAAACAGAAAAACTTTAATTCTATCCATAAGGAAATCTGTGTCCGATGCATGTGTGTGTGTCTCTATGTGTGTGACTCGGGATTGAGCCAATTCACGCTTCTCTGTATCCCCAACTCTCGTTTTTATGCTGAGACAAGGTCTTGCTAAATTGCTAAGCTGTCCAGGCTGGGCTTGAACTTCTGATCCTCCTTGCATGGCCTCCCAGAGTAGTCCTGAGGTTATAGATTGCCACCACCGCTCCAGGCTGGGAGATATCTTGATGCCTTAAACATTTAGTATCCACCTTTTTCCCACCCCACCCCCACCTCCATGCAACTAACTAAAAATCTTATGGTAAAATTATTACTAATGTTCTGGCCTGGATCCATTTACTATGTGATAACAACTGCTTTTGTGAGATATTTTTTTTTCATTTAGACTCATTTAAATTCATGAATTGGGTGTTCTACCTGGATAGTTTGTTTGACAATGTTCTTTGTGTACATATTTTCACTTATATATCTAGTTTAATATTAACGAAATTGTCATTTAGCAGAAAAATTATGCCACATCATTTTGACAAAATAGAGTTCTTTATAGAAAAACCAGTTAAATTGTGTAACACTGTGTAGACAAAACTTTCTATGTCATTTTATGTTTTAAGCCTAATAACAACTTTATTATCTCAGCATCAATTATTTTAAGAAAATAGTGTTTAAATTTAATCCAGGGCATTTAATTTAAAGCAGGAAATAAAGACATATGATATGCCTAGATTCTCATTTTATTCATACTGTTTCAAAAATTAAATATGGTATTTTAAAAAAAGATCAAAATCATGTCCTTACATTAATGGGTATTTTGCAGGATAGGCCTGGTGTTAGATATAAGAGGCAGCATAATAGTGTGCTGCAAATTCAGATTCTTGGTCTGGAATAAATTTTATCCTACTTCTTCCAAATACTGCAAGGTTTTTGGAAAGTTTTCAGCTGTCCTCTATTTCAATTTTTCATTTGTTACAATGCAGTAACTATGCCTCTCATAGTTTCTGGCACTTACTGAACATTCAATAAAATTTAGCAACTAGTAAAATGAGAATTTCTGATTTAGCAACCATTTTTATAAAAAGTATCCATGACAAATCTTGGATGAATGTCTCTGTTTCAAACCCAAGTGTTAAGTTCAATTTCTACTGATTAGAGTTATACAGTTCTGCACTCTTTTTTTCTCATTTCTTGTCTACAAATGAGGCAATAAAAACTATGGTTTTCTCCAGGCTCTTTCCCCTAAAAGTGATTTCATTCAAATTTTTGTATTTTGATTTTTATTAGTACCTTATTATCTTAATATCTACATTGCAAACTGTGAAGTTAGATTTAACTCCTTCATTTTCCCATTCTATCACTTTATCCAGAACTACATCGTTGTAAAATGGAATCATTTCTGTAATGGCTTTCACCATGTGTGCTGGAATCTAGAGAAATTCATATATCCTTTGCTGTAGATTTTGAATTCTGCTTATGTAAATCATGTCATTCTCTCATATCAAAACTCCTGTCAATACCTATTTTACACTGCAAAAGTCTTCGTGTGAAATTTCTCTATAATATGGGCTTTTCTTATCTGTATAAACATATGTGTTCAGTATAGATTATCTGCTGCATTTTATAAGATTTCTACCTTGCCAAACACTCAAGTGTATACAACATATACATATATTTGTGTGTATATATGCATATATATATAAAAGTATGTGTGTATAAATGATCTGCATTCTTATTGTTTTCTTCACCTGAAATTTTATAGTGTGACTTCACTCACCTTTCCTGTCCCAGTAAGGTCCTTAAGCCACCCTAAAGTTTTCTCTGACTTTGCCAGCTCGTATTTATCTATTTATCCCCTGCAGCAGACAGGATGATAACTATTGTGTTATTGCCTTATGTTGTTGTTTATTTTTGATTTCCCTCTTTGAATATCTCATAAATTGTAAAAATTCTTTCTTTTCTCCAATTCAATAATTACCATAGTCACAGATTCCATTTCAGTTTATCTATATAAAACAGGAGGGAAAAAGTCTATGTTTTATTATGACACTGGAGTTTATGTAATAAAACATATTATATGGATATTCTCCAGTATTTCAAGTACTTTGTTCATAAGAATGAGACATATAATGGAAAATCAGTTTTATTATTTGTTTGCTTAGGTAAAGAAGAAGACAAAGTATTTATTTATTTATTTATTTATTTATTTATTTATTTATTTATTTTAAAACAAGGTATTTAGATCATAGTAATTTGTAAAAACAATTTTTAGTGATGTCTGATAAAAGACAGGAGTTACAGAAAAGAGATCTAAGACTTCTGGTTTGGATGACGATGGAATTATGGAGACTACAGACGGAAATAGATTTCTAGCTAGCATCCTGGGATCTGCAGGTCTAGGTGTACCTGTGACCAGCGAAGACATACGAAGACCGGCGTTGGCTGGTAGAGCAATATACACACGGACTCGGATGAGCTGCCGCCAGCGGGGAGCTCAGTTCTCCGAACGTAGTTATGCTCCTAGTAGGGAGAGCAGCTGATTCAGCGCTTTGTTCCTTAGATAAGCCAGGACTGCCCCCGAGGAGGCATTCTTAGGCACAGTAAATCTGAATTTGTGCAGTGAAGGTGTACAACGAGAACAAGTGGCCTCCTTGGAGACCAGGCCAGACCAATTCAGCTGCTGGGAGAAATTAACGTTGCACTCTGATCTTATATTGTGGGGAGGAAATACTGACTAATGGAATGCTATGCAGAGGCGCAGACACACGCACACACACCCCCCCACACACAGAAGACTGCTCTCATGTATAGCAAAATACAATTATCTTCTAGATTATTTGAATTTTCATAACGAACGCACTTTGTAAAAACTGTGATGATTTATAAAAGTTCATTTTGTAATTGGTACTGAGTTTGTGAGCCCGTAAGAACTAGTTATTTATTACAATGTAAAATGGGCTCTCTGAAAATTACAAAATTTCAAGACAGTGATGATACATTTTCTCTTAGTAAAAGTTCAACAAGGAAAGATTAGCACAGTGGTTATATTTTTGATTTCAAATCTCTCTTTCTCTCTCTTCATGATCATTATGGAGCATGATCATTATTTTAAACTGAATGTGTGTATGTATGTCAATAAAATAAGTCAAAATTTATGAGGTTTACCTCGAGATAGAATTTAAAGTATTTTTAAAATCTCTCTAGTTTCATTTTTACTTCAAACTATGTTTTGCAAAATTACATTACTTTATAGTCATGTAAAGTTAGATTTTTCAGATGCTTACGATAGAAGGAAATAAAGGTGACAACATTCATCTGTGTCTCAAAAGTGTGGGCAATGTGTCTCCTGCCCACAGGTTTAATGCCCCAAGTGAATAGTCCAGGTTCAGGGTTATAGTTTTATATATTTTTTATATAAAAAATTCTTACGCTTTTCAAAGTTTTCAATTGTGTAAGATACACAATTGTATCTTTGCTTTTGTTTGCTAACTTTTTCAGTTAAGATTTTTTGAGTTTTCCTTCTCATGAGAAATAACAGACCACGATTCACCTGGATGGTTTTAGATAGCATATACTAAAGTCAGTATTAAATCGTATTTGAGCCCCGTGCATGGATGGTCCTATTTGTGCACAGGTTGCACTTCAGAGTGGTTTGGATGCTCAGCGAGTGGTTCATTTCTACCTGCTAAACTTCCATGAGTCAAGCGTCAGTGAATGTTCCATTAACTTCTAAGTATATTATTACTCATTCTTCCTAGAATCAAAACTGAAATAGTCTATCGTTGCATTTAAGTTACTAGGTGATTTAACTGTGACTCATGTTGTCTTCTTAATTGTTAGGAAAATCTATTCATTTTCCTTTATCAATACTGCCCTTGTGCCTTCACTTAAACCATTGAGTTTGACCTATTTTCTTTGCCTTTTTCATTATTCTCCCAATAAATTATAATGTTAGCTAATATAAATGTAAGGCTAGCTATAGTACAGGAAATAAGATAAAGACTTCAAAATCATGGTTTCTGAGTACTTGTAAAATCGCCACATTTTGGCACATAAATTTATATTACGTATTTTAAAAAAATTATCTTGGATCGATAGAAGCCTTAGAAAATATTATTGTGGGCAGGTAAATAATAATCTCCCCTCAAAGTACATGCAAATTATAGCTTTTTCATATTAGCTGAGTAAAACTGAAGCTTAAGAATTTAAAATTTTCTATTAAACCCATTCTTATAAAATTCAGGCTTGCACATTAAATTTTGAGTAAAAGTACTATTTTTTTTCCTGAAAACTGTGACTGCATGAAATTCTATTTGACTTTTATTTAATTATAAATCACTGATGTAAGGTTTATGAAAAACATTATTTATAGAGAGTTTATAGTAGAGAAATTTAAAGTTCTCAAGGAAAAAAGATTCTAAGGAAAATTAAATACTCCACTGATACCATAAATACTTTTTTCCTGGTAATTTTATATTTGTTATAAGTGCAAAGTTACAATACTATGCACAATGTGAAAGTGTTTTTACTGTTCATTGTTTCTGTAATATAAGTATTAAATTCTATTATTATTCTACAGAAGTGTCAGTATTTGTTTCTGTTACAATAATCCTGTTTAAAATAGAACAACTGCAATGTTTTAATCAATAAGCATTTATGATAATTAACAGTAAATCAGGAGGCAGATCAGCTCTGTGATTTTAAATTTGAAGCTCAGAAATGTCAGTAAAGATTCGGATTCTTTCCTTTTATCCCTCACATCTTAAACTTTTATTTTACATTCCGAGAATGGCTTCTGCAGTTCTAATGATTGATGTAGATATGACCATACTTTTGTGGATATTCACCTTTGTGTATATCTCTACAGGGGAAAAGAAATATTTTCCATAATTGTCTAGTGAACTTCGCCTCCTATCTTATCTACCAAATGATGGGTATTCCTAAACCACCTATTGCAAGGGAAATAAAGTATTTGCGATTTATAGCTAAGTAGAGAAAGGAATATCCAACATGAATAAAGTTAGAATTGCTTTCTAAGAAAAAAAAATGGCGTGAACGGACACTAAAGACACAATGTCTTTTGCACTTTCACAGTTTCAATAAGATTCTTGTAAATTAATTTTTCTAGTGTTCTTTTTGTTAATCTATGTTTTTCCTCCTACATTTGCCTCACTTTCTCTTGGAGTTTATTATTTATCAGGTTTTATTTATACACTCTCCACCTCCCAGAACTATCTGTGCCTCGCCTCCCTTGCTTCATCTCTCTACCCTTTTAGATTAAAGCACTGTTACGGGGCTTGCTTTCTGAGCCTAATCAGCTGAACTCAGCAATTACAAGCTGACAGATTTCTGGTGAATGTCTTACTGCCTCTTTTTGCTATCATTATCCATAAAATTGAAAAGAGTAACAAAATAACTCATGGATGCTATTTTAGAAAGGTTGGGCTGTTAGAACAAAATCCAATACACTGAGTGGTGTAAACGATAAACTTTCCTTTCTCAGTCTGAAAGTTGAGAGGTGCATGACCAAGGCTGGGACAGAATAGGTGAGGACCGCTTCCCAATTCTCAGATGGCCATTGTTGTGTTGTATTCTGACACAGAAGAAGGGGCAAGGGAACTGCATGGAATGTTTTCCGTAAGACATTAATTCCATTCATCTCGGCTCTGTCTAAATAACCTAATCACACTGCAAAGGCATTACCCCCTAATACCAACACCTTGGGGTAAGGATTTCAAATTATGTATTATGGGGGAACACAAACATTCAGTACATAAACTTTGTTCATACTACTCTCACCACTCATATCCTTCTCACATGCAAAATACATTTATTCTGTGCCGACAGTGTCAAAACCTTAATTGAACCAGGATTAACTCAAAAGTTTGAAGAACAACATGTCATTTTAACATCATTTAAACCAGATATGTATAAGACTTGGGTTCATTTAAGCCCACGAACCCAAACAAGCTATACACCTCCAAAATACAATAGTGGAAGATACATACTAGACATTCGTATTTTGAAAAAGGGAAGTAGGAAAGAAGAAAGGAATGTCACGTTCCAAGGAGTCCAAAGCCTAATGAGACAAACAACATTAAACCCCAAATCTTGAGAATAATCCTATTTGGCTTGGTGCTTTGTTTGCCAGGCCCACTAAGGTGCCGATGCCACCCCACTATTGGAAGGAAGGGTGGCCCCTTAACTCTTTCTTCCTGAGCTCCGTGGCTCTGTTGGGTTGGGATATCAATGCTTTACAAATTAAATAAAATAATGTAGATTAAATTATACATCACAGTGCTTCGCACATAAGTGCACAAATAACAATTTCTTCTTTTTTTAATCACCGATATAATTAATATTTCATTAAACTGTGTATATAGTTATTCCAAGATGATAATTATAAGATCCAACTTGTTTCTTCTCTGCCATCTGTTCTGATTTCTATTTTTAGACATAGTATTATTTGCCTTTTTCTTAATTAATCTCGAGAGGTCACTTGCAAGTTGTTAGTCACATTTTTTTTTTCGTTCAGACACTGATAAAAATATAAAGATATGCTTGAACTTCATAGGAAGGGATCGCTAATAGATAGATAATTATATAGACATACATATATATTATATTACTTAAATTATTTTGTTTTATGGTACTCTTCCCTTGAATTCTTCTTAAAATACAATTGGAAGTAAAGGCCATTTTTAACAGTAACGAATAATCAATTATTTCACAATGCTGGACTTAAGTAAATGCGCCTCTGCTGTGTTACCCTGAGGAAATAGTTTCTCAAGTATTTCATTTGCCCCACCACGCCTGTCCTTACTACCCTGTGGATGAAGAGCTAAGTGTTTTCCCAACCAGCACTTTTCCATAAAGCTAGACTCCTTACTCCGTAGTGTGGTTCTCTTTTGGGCTGTGTATCTACTGTAAACACTCACAGAGTTTCTGAGAGAATCCTCCAGAAAGCATTCAAGGAAGCCAGTGCTGCGCGCCATGAAGCCGATCACCCTTACCCTCTGGGCCCCTTCAGGAACTATGAGCAGAGGTGCCCAGAAAGTTGCAAGTCATAGATCTGCTCTGAACTTCCCTTCTGCACAAGTCTTTATAATCTTTTACTGTGGGCACCCATTGAGTCCGTTTCAAATGGCAGTCAGCCCACAGTGCACTGTCGCCTCTCCCAAGCTCACTCCTGAATCCTCAGAGATGGGACTTCACTGGTGAATATTAAGGTAGAGCCCATTTTACTTTATGTTCTTCTTGTTCTAACAGTTTGAGCATCTGAACTTTATTTTTTTTTCCAAAATCTTTGCCAGTTCTTTGCTGTGTACATTTCTCCTTCAGAAGTTTGTACTTCTTTATCTCGACACTAGATATAGGCCTGAAAAATAGGAAGCTAGCTGAAGGGATCCAAAATCCCTTTGTGATAAAATTTTCGTAAGTGAGCGATTGAAAATGTTTGGTTTCTAGTGGGGTTCCTTTCTCCAGGGAAAGACTTTGGGAAAACTGGTATTTCTCAGACTCCTTTCATCCACAGAATGAGTTTATCCCAATCTTGGAACACCACTCCTTGCCAACCACTGCATTTGTCTCGGCATGGAAAGCAATACACAGTGCAAGTTTGTGCATCCAAGTGACATGGCATGTCTGATGCCTGTTACTGTCAGGTTTCTAAACTTACCCTTAGATATAACATGCCCTACTGTGGTTTCTATCTGGATGCCCCGCCGAAGTCTCATGTACTCACAGGTGGGGCTTGTGCAAGTTGACTGGCTACTCCTTGGTGATCAGTCCACGGTGAGTTTATAAATGTGCCGTGAGGAGCCTGATCAGAAGAGGTGGCTCACCACAGGTGTGGCCTGGAGACGTCTAGCTCCCTCTCCGGCTCTGCACTTGATGCTCTCTGCATCCCTCCTGCCGTGACCTGCACAGATTCCCCTCCACCATGCTCTCCGCCATGCTGCTTTTGCCCTGCTGCTAGCCAAACATGGACTGAAAGGTGAGCCGAAGTAAACTTCTCTTCATTTAAATTGTGGGTGTTGTGTGTTGTGTCCCAGCCAGGAAAGTGACTGAGACATGCCCTGTTGTGACAAGAGAAAGGAAATTATTTTAAACCTTCCACAGTAACTTTTGTTTTTCTCCTCATTCCTGACCTTGTGATTTCAAAGCTTGAACTTGTCTTTTTCTCTTTGTGGCCTTTCAGGAACTCTCAAGTTTTCATCCCACACCACAGTTTTTAAAATCAGTGTTTTTGCTAGAGCTACTGATTGTTACGGCCACCTTACTTCTCAAGACCACATCCTGATATGTGATAATTTGGAAAAAGAGAAGTGTTGTCATTGTATGCCACAAATTATAAGGATTCTGTTTTCACCCAACAAGAATAGTAAAGCAACTCAAAATAATTGCGTGACCCATTTTGAACGTTGCCTCCTGGGGTGGTCCTCATACCAATGACTGGATCTGTGCAAAGCAGACGGTGCACGTAAGTGTTTAAGGGAGGACAATTTGAGGAAAGCATTATTGGTAGATGTACTTGTGAGTTAGGAATGGTAAAACGCTCAGGACTAATGGTGTGAAACCATTTCCAATCTGAAACAGACAGGACCAGGGCAAAAGCAGTGTGCCTGGAACATGTGAAGACCTTGAGCCCAGAAGAGCATCGCTTAATCAGGATGTAATCACTGAACAGTGGTAGTAACAGTTGAAGAAAACACCAGCCTCATTTCTTTTCCGCAATCAATTCTACTTTCTGCTGAAGTCTGACACTGACAGGACCCAAGCACCCTTGAAAACGTGTCAGGTACGCGGTTATAATCCGGAGACATTAAACTCCTAGGAGCAGGAAGAGAAGATTAAAAGGCAGAGAGTTGATCTGAGGAAGCAGATGCAAATAAATATCATAATAACAATGATAGGTTACCTCATCAGTGATAAAGATAATGTGAATTAAATAAGACAACATAAAAAATAATACCAGATACCTGCCGGAACTTCTATTATGAAAGTGTTAGTTGGGAGTGGAAGATATCCATTAGCAAAACAGTGTAGGTGAAGTGAGGCAGCAAGGCCTCCACGGAGTAAGTTGTTACAAAGAGTTTGGAAAAAAGTTTCCGAGTATTTATTATCATTGAAAATATGTATACTCTCAGTTGATACCTCAATCTATCTTCTTGGTATGTAATCAACTGAAATATACTCAAGTTTCCCAAAGTATATTCATAGAATGGGCACTGCAGCATTACTTTTAATACACAAAAATATATACAATTCAAATATATATCAAAGTGAAGATAACTATTAATTGTAGCCTAATTAAATACCAAATATTAAAGTAAGTTAATGTAATGAGCAGAGAAACAACAATATGGGCAAATCTTACAAATGTAGCAACACATGAGTAAAATTGACCTGGTAGAGAAGATGATATGTAATTTTGCTTTATTAAAATTTAAGGAGAGACAATTCATTTGCAGTGTTTGGAAATTCATGATTACTGGTAAATATAATATTGGAAAACAAAAAAGTGATTAGTCTAACAGTCAAGATAATGGCTGTATGTTTGAAGAAATGGGAGTTTCTGGTTGTCACCATATTATCTTAAGGGCTTTGAGTTTCTGGTTATTCTCCATTTTTGAGGTTACTTGGTGGTACTGATGATGTTTTGTGTTCTTCCTTGTATAGTTTTTACATTTCACACTTTAAAACATTTACTAAAGGAGCATACTTTTCCTAAAAGTGGAAAATAGGAAAGAATAAAAAGAGGCATAAAGGCAAAAGAGTATAAAATAATTTAAGATAAAACTGCAAGTAAATGAAACAGTTCATAAATGTGTTTGTGGGATAATGCAACCAAATGAAATTTCCTTGTATACAAAGATTACTTACAATAAATTCACATACACTTTCCCAGCTTTGTGGATAATATGTTCTCAAAACTGTGGATAATGTTGAATAATTGAAATTAAGCAATAGATTTAAATTTTGCAAGACACATTTTATAGAAAATTAAGGTATTACAAAATATAATACAAAATAAACTTTCTGACATTTCATTGAAATAAATAGAAAATCAATAAATTATGCATTTCATGTAAAAATTATTATCCCAATTTCACAAATGGAAAAATCACATCAGCACTTGGGAATAGTCACGTAATTTTCCCACACAAAGCATAACCAAGAAACAACTAGTGAAATTACTCTCCTGTTACCTTTGTGGCAGACACTATTTTGTTGAGAAAACAAATGGCATTTATATTATCAAATATCATAAGCATGATCTACCACTGAGATAAATTAGGTTGTGAAAGTAATAGCTTTAAGGAGAACATTCAGAAGCCAAACCCTCACCAGCATTGAAGGGAACAGAGTATCTATTAGCTAACTAACATAAGAAGTATTACATTAGGCTGTGTATTTGCCAACTTCCAAGCTTTATCTATAAATATTCATGATTACTGAGATGAAATACATGTTTTCTACTTGAATATTCATTGAAAAAAATAAAGAAATTAAAATAGTACTTCACCAATGTGAGGATGCATATCCATATTGTATAATAAATAAAAGTACACTTTTTTGAAGACCAAGAAACTATAGTAACTATTACATCCGATGACACAAAGGAAGCTTTAATATATTATTCACATAAAATGTATACAGGCCACATAAATTGACCTCTGTGCAATAAAATGTGTGCAAATAATATTTTAACAGAATGCTTGTCCTAAATAAATTTTTACTGGCTAAAAGAAAAAAAAAATAATTCAGAGATATTATTAGGAAAATAATGGCCAGGGCATAATTTTGTGTCAAAATTAATAAAATAGATTTGAGATATTTCTCCTGCCAACTTTCAAAGTTCAAGTTACTTTCTATTATTCAAAACGAATGAAGGAAAGTAAATGAAATAAATATTCATATCAAGAAGCCAAAAATACCCTAATTAAATTATTCTAAAGGAAGCAAGTGAAAAGAATTAATAAGATAAAAATACTTTGAAATGGCTAATACTCTGATAAACTTTGCATTATTAATCGAGAACAAAAAAAGAGAGATAAAAGAAAATGTATTAGAGACAGCTGGAAGATTAACCAAGATCATACAGAGATAGTTTTTGCATTAAAAAATACATGAATCAGTTAAAGTGTTTTTGATTGGGTCTGACAGGAAATTCAACCCGGAAACTGGCTTTTAAAAAGTGTCTATTGGCAGAAAGAGTTGATAAATACTGGGATTGAGCTGATTCCAGGCACTACAGGCTCTTAGGATCAATATGTCCTTAGTGCCCACTGGCTCTTTTTCTTTTAGCTATTCACCTCTCCGTATATTTCATTCTCGGAGAGTTTCTTACCTTATAGTCCTGAAAGGATTAGAGAAATTCCACCTTCCATTTACCCATGTTTAAATACTATTGAAAGTATATTTTTCATTCTCCCTACAGGCCAAGAAAAAGTCTCAAGATTTCTCACTGTGTATAATTGAGTCAAGGAGTCACTATTGACTCAATCACAGGGATCTATGGAATAAGGAGTTTTCGTTAGTTATATTTTAACCACATGTGTCACTACTGTAACTGGGTTTGGAAATCCATTGACTGAGTTAGTTGAGTGATTTCCTCGCTACAAAATCAAGAAGGCTTCGGAGGTCAGTGGTAGAAAGGAAATGAGTGCGAATTCAAAAAACCCATAAGTGTATGTTGCCCTATCTATTTATTCATTAAAAATATTAAGCAGTTACTGCATATCAGTTATTTATTAGTTTTCAGTGACAGACAACAAAATCATGAAGACTTGCCCTAGAAGAATTTGCATTACATTTTACTTAATGTTATTTTATCTTTGTACAACTTGATGTTATGGTTTAATTATAAGAAAATATAAATTATCCATCTTATCCTTGTACAATTTTCAATCGTTTCCATAACTAAAAATGAACGTAACCTTTGGTAGAACAATTGTACTTCTCAAAAAGATTATATATTTATTTATCAGTATTAAAAATGAGATATGTCCAAACTTATTTATTACAGACTATAAGCAAGAAAAAGTCTAGAAATATCCCTAAAGTTCATCAAGAAAAGATTTGTGAAATTGAATATTTACATGCTGAAATATTTCACCATATCAAGGAAAATATCTTAAATGCTAAGATAGAACTATAAGGAACTGTAAACTCTGCTTCATGTAAGGAATATGCAATTAGGGCTCAATCTAATGAACTTATTTTAATTGATTCATGTCTTCAAATGGTTGCTATCAAATGCAGTCACATTCTGAGGTCCTGGGGACGAAATTCAGTCCATAACAAAAAGAAAAAGAATAAAGAAAAATATCTTTCATTAAGAGGTTGGAGTTTCTTAGTAAAAATAATAGTAAATGAACTAAGTTATTAAGAAATTAAGGCCAGTGTAAACAACAGATTTATTATTGTCAGCTTTCACACTGAATTACTTTGAGATGTTAGATGTTAAACCAAAATGTAGTTAAGGGGAATAAGTTCTAACATTCTACAGCTGCAGAAGTATCACCATAGTTTGTCACAATTTTTTTTGTGGTGCCGGGGATCAAACTCAGGCCCTTGTGCTTACAAGGCAAGCACTCTAATCACTGAGCTAAATCCCCAGCCCCTGTCACAATTTATTATATATTTTTATTATAAAAAATTTAGAAGAGCTGAAGATTCCAAACATGAAGAAATGTAGGGTAGTACAGTTGCTTCAAAAGATTTGTTTCTTACAAAAGCAAATAGATTCTTAACATGTGATCCAGCAGTTGTATTCTTTGATATAGGTCTAAAGGAGTTGAAAACTTGCACCTACACACACACACACACACACACACACACACACACACACACACATGCACACCACAGTAGTTTATAGCAGAATTATTCATAGTTGCCAAATATGGGCAGCCACCAAATGTACTTCATTAGGTGGAGATCTAAACTGTGGTACATACAGATGATGGACTATTATTCATTACTGTTAAAGGAAAAATTACTCAAGTACACTTGTTACCACACAGTAAGGCAAAATTTACTCAGCCTCCTCATGATACAAATAGAGAGTGCCACAGTAGGATTTTCAATGGGAGACAGAGATTGTGCTCAATTCTTAATGCAGAACAGGGAAAAGGGAATTTACAGTTAAGGAGCTGAGTAGGGTCATTGGACAGAAAATTAGTAAGAGGCACATCAGGTGCAAAGAGGATTCTGGCTCCACTGACCAAGGAGGACTTTTACCAAAGTCAGACCGGGGAACTGGAGGATCATGAATCATCATGCATCCAGAGTGTTCAATGTGTACAGAGAGTGAGGGGTTCTTGCTAAACTGAGCTATAGGGATTGTTGCTAAAGGGTTTACAAGTAAGTGTACACACTTGCTTAGGAGGAAGTTCAGACATTAATTTTCAATTCCTTAGTGAAGGAAAAAAATTGCCATCACTATAAAGAAATGAACTATGTCAAACTTAAAAAAAAAGTGGAGAAACTTTAAATGCATGTTAAGTGAAAGAAGCTCATCTGGAAAGGCTACATACTGTATGATTCCAACTACACTGTCTGCCATCCAGAAAAAGGTAAAACTATGGAGAAAGTGCAAAGATTGGTGGTTGCTTGGAGTGATGTAGGAGAAACTGAGTATGCAGAAAAAAAAAAGATTTTGAGGGAATTGAAAATACTTGGTCTAATATGTAATGATGGGTACATGTTACACAGTATATACACCAAGTGGGAACCCCAAAGTAAAGTATGAATTTAGGAGACTAGGATGTAGCAATATCAATATACTGAGTACCACAAATGTACTGGTCCGGCTGAGGATGTTAGGAATGACAGAGTAAGCACATGTGGGCTGGGAGCATGGGAAATCTCTGAACTTTCCTCTTCATTTTTTTTTTTTAATGCTGAAACTAACCTAAAAGTGGTTTAACAAGAACAAAAAATTTTGAACAGTGTTTGCAAGTTTTACTCAATAGCCATATGTAGATGTCTGCATCCAACATTGTTCCCCTGCACATATGAAACACTTGCAAAGATCAATGGCAACTAAATCCTAATAAATAGTTTAAAAATTCCACACAAAAGATATTACATAGAAAACATGTGCAAACTATGATTTGAATTATAATAAATATCATCTTATGTGTTCTCTATATTTCAGCCTATTCTGATTTTTAAATTGTATATATGATAATTAAATTTTTAAGATCTTAGAAAATAAATGAAACTGATTCTGGCAAAATAAAAAGGGAGTGGAGCGAAGGGCAGAACAAGAAACGTAATGTCCCATGTACATGCACCAATTCCCTACAGTGAGTGTACTGTCATTATTATGTACTGCGAATGTATATTAATAAAAGTAAAAAATATTAAATTATAGGATTATAATTGAACATTTTTGGAAATTTAAAACTTTCTAAGAACTTGTTCAAGAAAACAGTCATAATGGAAATATAAAACCATTAAAAGTAAATGATATATAACTGTAAACAATTTGGAATGCAGCAAGACAAATATTCAAATATTTAAAGTTAAACCAAATATAACCCATTATATTGCAAAACAGCTGAAAACTAATCAGTTTGATGTATATTTCAAAAAGAACTATGCTAAGCACAATGAAGAAAATAATTAAAATTACAGTAAGGAGAAGTGGTAGAGAAATGAAAGATAGAATAAAGATAAACCAACATATTTGGTATATTCTGTGTAAACTCTTTGAATGTTCACCACCAACAGTGAACTCAAAAGTAAACTATGGTATTAGACTGACTATGTTATGTCAGTGTAGATTCATCAATCATGACTTTGTTGCTTTTTCTTTTTTTTATAATTAATTTTATTGGTACATTTTAGGCAAACATAATGATCATATTCATCATTTGTACCTGCACATGGCATGTCTTGATTTTTTCCCTTTCCTGTCTCCTCCTTTCAACTCCTCTTCCCCTCTTTATTTACAACAGCTTTGTTTCCATTTTTTCCCATCTTTTCTATTTTTCTTTTCTTTTCTTTTTCCTTTCCCCCTCCCCTTCCCTGTTCCCCTTCCCATTCGAACATTTTCTATTTCACAGTATCTATTATATATTTCAGTCCTAATTTACATTTTCAGTATCTCATACCAGAGAAACAATGTGATATTTAATCATGTGTGTCTAATTTATTTCACTTAAGAGTATGTTCTCCAGGTGCATCCATTTATCTAGAAGTGGTTCAAGTTTATCCTTTTTATGGCTGAGTAGTACTCCACTGTATGGAAAAAAATCTTCTTTATTCATTCATCAGTTGATGGACATTTGGGCTGTTTCTGAGATTTAGCTGTTACAAACTGTGCAGCTATAAACGTGGGTGTGCATATATTGCTGTGGTATAATGCTTTGAATTCTAGAAAAATACCGAGGGGAATATCTGGGTCAAACGGAACCTCTAATTATAATTTTTTAAGGAATCTCCACACTGATTTCCACAGTGGTTGCACCAGTCTACATTCCCACCAAGAGTGGAGGAGGGTCCTTTTCCCCACAACCTTGCCAGCACTTGTTATTGGTTGATTTCTTGGTGGTAGTCATTCTTTCTGGAGTGAGATGGAATCTCAGGATTGTTTTAATTTGCATCTCTCAAATGACCAGTGAGGCTGAACGTTTTTAAATATATTTATTCACTGTTTGTACTTCTTCATCTGGGAAATTTCTATTCATTTCAGATGCCCATTTTTGGAGTGGGTCCTTAAATTTGAGGGTCTGATAATTTTGAGTTCCTCATAAATTCTAGATGTTAGACCTCTGTCTGAGGAACAGCTGGCAAAAAATTTCTCCCACTCTGCGAGTTGTCTTCACTCTGTTGGTAATTTCTTTTGCTGTGCAAAAGCTTTTTAATAAGATGATATCCCAGTTGTTTATTCTTTTTAATATTTCCTGTGCTATCTGGGTCCTGCTCATAAAGTCTTTACCTACATCTATGTCTTCAAGAGTTCTACCTATTCTATCTTCTAGAAGATTTAGCGTTTCTGTTTTAATGTTTAGATCTTTGATCCATTTCAATTTTAGTTTAGTGCATGATGAAAGACATGGGTCTAGTTTTAGTCTTTGGCTTGTGAAAAGCCAGTTTGTCCAGTATGATTTATTAAAGAGGCTTTCTTCTAATGAAGGTGTTTGGTCCCTTTGCCAAAGATGAGGTGGCTGAGTCTGTTTGGAGTTATTTCTTTCTCTACTAGCCTATTCTATTGATCTTTGGATCTGTTTTTGTTTGTTTGTTTTCCCAGTACCATGCTATTTTTATCACAGCAGTTTTGTAGTACAATTTCAAGTCAAGATTGTGATTGCAATAACCCAGACCTTGCCTTTGTTGCTCAAAATCGTTTTTGCTATTCTTGGTCTCTTCTACTTCCAAATGAATTCTAGGATTGTTTTTTCTAGTTCTGTGAAGTATGTTATCAGTATTTTGATGAGGATTGCATTAAATCTGTATAATAGTTTAGGAAGTATGGCCATTTTCACTATGTTGGTTCTTCCTATCCAAAAGCAAGGGATTGCTTTCCTTTTGTCATATCCTCTTCAATCACCTTTTTCAGAGTATTCTAATTTTCAATATAAAAAGTTTGTTTATTTCCTTTGTTAGATTGAGTCCTAGGTATTTCACTTTTCTGATGCTATCATGAAAGATGTGGTTTCCCCAATCTCTCTCTCTCTCAGTGAGTTTATTTGTCTACAGGAATGCTATTGATTTTGAATGTTGACTTTATATACAGCTATATGACTGAATTTAGTTATTAAATCTAGGAGTCTTTTGATGGAGTCCTGGGATTTTCTATGTAGAGTATTGTGTCATCTGCAAATAATGATAATTTAATTTCTTCCTTTCCTATCTTTGTTCCTTTTATTTCTTTCTCTTTTCTAATTACTCTAATATTTCCAGGATGATATTGAACAGGGGTAGTGATAGTGGACATCCTTGTTTTGTTCCTGACTGTAGAGTGAAAGTTTTCAGTTTTTGACCTTTTATAGGATGTTGGCTATTGGTTTGTCACAGATGGCTTTTTATCTGACCATCTATTCCAATTTTATGTAGGATTTTTATATTGAATGGGTTTTGGACTTTGTCAAATGTATTGCTTTTTAAAGGACTTGTAAAGCAGATAAACTTTCCAGATTACTTAGAAAACTTAAAAATGAAATAAGCAAATATATTATTCCTTTTATCTTATTAAGAAAACTTAATTGAAGAAGAAATTAAATCAAATTTCTTCATGGGAAATCTGATATTGTAAACACTATTGTCATCCAGTTAATTTGTGAATTCACTGCATCCTAATCAAAACTGGAAAAGGCCCTATTTTGAATGAAGTTCAACACACTGATTCTCAAATTTTGTGAAAGACAAAAAGGACATTAATTGTCACAGAAGACTTGAAAGCTTAAAAATAGCTACAGAGACATATTTGACAGAATAAGAAGCCATAATTTACCCTATGACCAATTAAGAAAATGAAATTGTGTGCGTAATATATATACAGGAAGAAACTAATGTAATGTGAGAATATAGCTAATGAAAAGGTTTACACCCCCCCACCAGCAGAAGGAAGTATGTATAATTCATAAATAGTTTGGATGAAATTAGACGTTTAGTCAGTAAAATTAAAGTCCTCTTCACACTGAAACTTAAGGAGATTAAAATTATGAATGCTAACCATACCGTGACTAGAGGCTGAGACAGAGCTGAGCAGAGCAGTACTTCCAGAGCATGCAGGAGGCAAACACAAAGGGCTGGGGGTTTAGCTCAGTGGTTAGCATGCTTGCCTCACAAGTCCCTGAGTTCAATCCCCAAGGAGGCAAACAAAAGACTGAATACGGTATAAGGACATAGAGCAAATCATCGAAAATGCAGGGCAAAGACAGACTAAATTAGCAGGTACTCTATTTTCCATAGCAGCATAATTTATCCTTAAGGAAACTTCTATATAGAAAAATATACATTAAAGAAAATTTAAATACAAAGGTGCTTTGATAGATAATATGCACAGTACCTTATATTTAAAAGGTAAATTTTCTTATGTGGAAATACATAAATATTTTCCATAATTTTAAATTTATTTGCACTTAAAATGTATAAAGAAGATTGAGAATGATGTCAACCCCCCAGACAGAAATGACCTTTGAAGAAACAGGGTAAGACTGAAGGGCAGCGATGAAGACAAATTATCTTGCTTCCACCACATTGTGTGAAACTTTTATAGTGAGACCTTCTTACTCACATGAAGTTTGAGGCCTTCTGAAGAGAAGCTCCTTGTTTGCAGCTGAAATAGCATGATTAGGACCAGTGTTCACACATGTATTAAAAGCGGAAGGATGAAATAACTTCAGGTGTGTTTTGGAAAGATCATTCCATTAGGGTATATTGAATTGATAAAAGCAAATCAATCATGATCCTGGTCCCTGGCCACGTTTCTGCCTTGTGTTGGAAGAGCTTACCATCCAGTGACGCAAACAGTTCCATTAGCAGGCAAAGTACAACATAAAGTACAATGCTAAAGTCTGTAGAACCAGACTCAACTTGGGCGGGGAAAGCACCACACATAAAGGAACATTTAATCTAGGACACATACAAAAGTTTTCTTCCTCATCCATAAAATATGAACACCCCAACAACAAAAGTAACTACAGTAATAAGTACATGTATGTGATAAACTACTTCTTAATTTGTGTGTGTAAAATTGAAAGTATATATCAAGTCACTATAGCTTTAAAATATGAAAATATGACTATTCCCTAAATGACATGATTTGATATTTTTGTGTTTCACTCCAGCATTTCTCTTTTATTATTGTTGGTATAGTATCCTTCTTTCTGAACTTTTTAAGCATTCTTGAAATTGCTGAGAAATGAAAATATAAGACTCAAGGATTTAATATATGATAAACAAAAAAGAAATTAATGTCATTTTGAAATATCAAAAATGGGCAGATAGAGAAAATACACTGTGTTTCCTTGCCATTTGTTTAACAGTACTGAAATTATTCCAAATTAAGTGAAACTTAAAAAATGGTATGTGAGACAGAAGTGTCTTATAAGCCTGTAGAAAATGTTTGCAAAATTACTTTTATTTACTCTCTGATTTGCTTCTCAGATTCGACTTTAACATTAATATTTATTGTGCATTTCAATATGTGAAGTTAAAAATGCTGCACTTTGAAGCAAAATTAAAAATACAGATTTTGGCGTGTTTTCAAGGAAATATTTTACCTTTTTATAAACATTCATCTCAAGACATCTTAACATAGGAAACTAAAATCTAAGTCTATTAGAAAGATGAATACCACAATTACAACATTACACATTAGTGGGTGTAGGCTGCCTAGTTGTAACATATATATAGAACAGCTAAGGCTAAAATTCAGGTAATCGTCTGAATCTCAGTGCTCAGGAGGCTGAGGCAGGAGGATTGCCACGAGTTCAAGGCCAGTCTGAGCCACAATCTAAGACCTTATCTAGGAAAATAAAAAAGTAAAGTAAAATAAAATAAAATTCAAGTAATCTAGAAATAATATCACATATTCAATAAAAATCTCAGTCTAAAAGACATTTAGAAGAGTTATTGTTGCATTATTTTGATATTTAGTGAGTAAGGGTGAAAATAATATATAAAGCCAGGGATGGTGGCACATGCCTATAATCCCAGCACTTCAGAAGCTGAGGCAGGAGGATCACAGAGAGTTGGAGGCCAGCCTAGGCTATGTAGTAAATTCAAGGCGGCCTGAACTATGTAGTGAGACCCTGTCTCAAAACTGTCCCACCCAAAAGTAAAATTATATATAAGACATAATAAAGAAAATAGATGTTTAATATTTATTTCACAAAGCAAATTTATAGTGGTTAATGAGATACATGATTTTATTTTAAGGACATGCTTGCTGGTGAAAGGACTAGATATTAAGATGGAAAATAAAATGCTGTTTTTGTTTTCTGCAAGTGTAGAGAATGTAGTCTTATGTGTCTTTCATTTATGATCATGCATTTCTCTTTATTCTGTTTATTTGATATTATCTATTTCATGTTTTTGCTCTGTTTCTAGGTGAATAAATGCAGTGTAGTTGGATCTCTTATAGTGATACAGAAAAATCATAAAAATCACATTTTCTGTTAAAGATTGTGCAATGAATTTTTAAAAATAAATGTATGCACACATTTTAATGTGTAGACAATCTGCATCTATTTACACTTTGAAATGGTCTTTTCCAGTCAGATTTTCTCTACTTTTGTTACTTTGATGTAATTTGCATAAAGCACGAAAGTTACCCAGCTGTTCAGTGGAATACATTATTTTCTGCTTTCAAAGAATTTGCAAGTGACATTTTATGTCCTTAATTTAGTACTCATTTTATTAAATTTCAAGTTAAAGAAACATTAATAGCACATAAACCAGCATACATTGATAAGGAGGAAGATAAGGAAGCAGAGTCTGAGTGAGGTTTGGAACTCAAGGAGTTTTAAACATGTAATTGCATGCTAAACATATATTTCTATAGTAATATACTGTCTCCAATATGTCACCAAAAAATCATTAAGTCTGAGATTGAAAAATGTTTGCAAACAAATAAAACATTTCATAGTAGAATAGATGTATATTTCAAAATGTTTTTATGATTCTTACAATTTGTACTTCTAGATTTTTCATATTACACATATAACATAGGGTAGCAGGAATATTAAAACTAAATGTAACTGAGCGAATTATGAAAGATAAATTGTAAGCCAGTTATACTTTGAACAAATAATTATTTTAGGCATCTAGCATGTCTTTTTATTAGTAGAAAACTTTTGATGTTTTCTCACACTCATTTGTTTGAATTTTAGAATTTAGAATACAAAGAGTGGGGAGTTAAATGCATTCTTCTCAACTTTATCTGACTGACTCAAAATATTTATAGAAGTGAAAACTACTTTCAGATTTGTTCTTCCTGTTCAATTTATTTTGTAAACTAGTTTTTATTTTATAATATTATAATGGGAAATGTCAAGTGTACTGAATTTAAAATTGCTGCCACCCGAATAATATCTATTCCATTTTAGACAGTTCGTGTATATTGTTCTCATCAATCATAAATTAATAAAAAAGTTAAAATTGTGATTAAGAGTAATGTTTCCAGCTGGGGATTTAGTTCAGTGGTTAAAGTGTTTGCCTAGCAAGCACACAGCCCTGAGTTTGATCCCCAGCAAGCACCAAAAAAAAAAAAAAAAAAAATGGAAGTTTAAGAGAAATGTTTGCATGAATTTTTGTACAGGAAACAGGATAGTTTGTTTTTAGTTTTGTTTGGCACAGTAATCTTGAGTGGTGTAATACATTTTTTTGAAATCACTTTAAATATTAGTATACTTATATACTTACCTGGTCAAGCTTTTTCAAAAGATAAAATCTTTTTCCCGAGGTTTTTTGTGATGGAGGTCTCAGAATGAAAAGTCATGAAGTTTATAATATTTCTATTCTCTGTTTCCCTGAAATAATTCTTAGAAATATATCATGGACTGACTTTGGCATTCCAAATAAAGCTATTCAAGAAAATAACAAGTGTGTGTACATGTTAAACTTAAGAAAATGTGCCAGGTGTCTAAATAACAAAAATGATAGATAATATATCTCTGAGTCAATACATCAGAAAAATACGAATCTAGTAATGAGGCAATTTTTGTTTATTTATTGTTTGATTTTTTGAAACAGGGTCTGGCCACATAGTATATGCTACCCTTGAACTCTATGTAGCCCAGGCTGGCCTTCAACTCATGGTGCTCTTGCCTGAGTCAGAAGGCTGGGATTACGGCCTCTACCACACTTCCAGCTGTTAAGCAAAGTTTTAAGAAAATTATATCGTAAAAGATTACTGTATTCCAAAATCAAATCATAAATACATATGAATCACATATATGACTGCAATATGAAATCTAAAATCTAAAAGTATCCTATATAATGGATACAGATGTGTATTTGCATGGGGGGAAGGGGAAAGAGAAAAAGGGATATCCACACATCCCCAAGTTGTTGAAGAATAGAATTGTTTTAGTTTGACTCTAAACTAGAAAATGACACTGGTATCTCCTTTCTCCTATGCTTTAAATAAAATTCCTTCTCTAATTCATGAATTTATTCATTTATTCCAGTCATCATTTTGTTTTAAATTCTATTTTCCTGAGGGGGCTTTAAGAAAAGATTTTAAAAGAAACCATCATATAACTTCCTTTCACATTTCACCAGTTGTTAATATATCTTTCTTTGTATTTTTGAACCTTGATATGGTATGGCCAAATCTCTATAAAAATATTTCTCACATTTGTTTTGCCTGTTGT
Organism: Hystrix cristata; assembly: GCA_004026905.1. Lineage (NCBI taxonomy): Eukaryota > Metazoa > Chordata > Mammalia > Rodentia > Hystricidae > Hystrix > Hystrix cristata. The sequence continues at coordinate 52,579 of PVJO010008703.1, read as the reverse complement.
TGCCTCATGGTTATGTGTAGTTGCTCAGTTTTTGCAAGAATATGACAGTAATAACCTGGTCTCCTTCTTGCTCCATTTTATTCGGGGGGACATAAGGCCAATGTGTCATCTTATTGATTGTTTTAAATTCAGTTATTTGTTCAGAGTCTTTATTTCTGCAAAATAAAATCTATGAGACCACAGTATTGTAAAGTTTTTATCTGTAGTAAAATGCCATTTATAAATATGTGAGAAATGACAGAGTCATCAATGAAGGCAGAAAGGAGCAATACAATATTTCTTGAGGATTCCATTTATTTGGAAATTTTCTTTCCTTGAGTTCTGGCTCAAGTTTTTCACCCGTGCTTTATTTGAGCAGATTTATTTCTACCATGGATTTCTTAGTTCTCTTTATATATGCTGAATAGAAGTTCTTGGTAAGATACGTGATTGGCAAATATTTAAATTCGGTATGAAAAACGTTTTTTCCCTGTCCTTCAACAGTTTTTCAGAAGAAAAAAATTTCTTAATTTTAAGTGAATTATAATTTATCGGTGTACAATTTTATGCTACATTTTGATGTCCTGTCTAAAAGATATTTGCTTACTAAAATTCAACTGAAAGAAAGTAGATAATCTGTTTTGCTTTTACCAGTGAATTCTACCTGAGTGATTGTGAGGACTTGCATGTGTGGGCTGCAGATCACTTCGTGTACATTCACTTCAGGCCTTTTGTGGTGGGGAATAGAGCCAGTTTGGAAAGAAATGTGGGGCAGATCACTGGCCAGGGGCCTCACTCTTAGCCAAATCCCAAGGCATAAATTATAGTCTAGATGGTAGAATTAGCGTGGAGATTCAGACATCAGCGCTGACACTTTTGTCTAGTGTGCAACACTACTTTTCGGTATGTACACCAAGAGACAGAACTTGTTTTGTGTTTGTTTTTGGAGCGCTCAACTGCACACTAAAAGCAATATGAAACAAATAGTGAAAGAAATAAAGCCTCGTGTCCATAAGAGATTAATTTAGATCATAAAAGATATTTCAAAAATGAGAAAAGCAAGTTAGGTGCAAAAGAAAAAAAAATCTGTAGCATACGTGATTTTAGTTGTACTTAATGGAATTCACCTTTGTCTAGTGAGTCTGGTATAATGTTAAGATTGGCTAATGTTATCAATCTGCATTACTTGCAATGTATGGGTTTGGGATGTTTAGGAGAAAAAAGAATATTGCTAGAATTGCCTGAGAATGAAGATGGAAATACTTGTAATGAACCAAATGTGAAGGCATGATGGATCTAGCCAGATGAAAAAATGGTGAGTAGTTATTTAGTGCTCCTTAAAAGAAAGCTTTATAAATTACAACATTTAGAGAAAACTTGCAGAAGAGACTGTCGATATGTGGTGAAAATAATCCCAAAGGACATCAGTATGTCAATGAAAAAATTATGTCGAAAGGGCAGATAAGATTTAAAAGAATGCATGAGCTGCACCATCATCATTCTTGTGTGTTTTACTGTAAAGATGCATCAGAAAGGCAGTCATTTTTGCACAGAAATAACAGCGAAGGACATGGCAAAGTACCACAGCAAGGTGCAAAAATTGAGAAGAGGCTGGTGAGCAATACAAACTTGATGGAGAGCAGCGGCATCCAGGCCATGACACTGTTTAATGGAACATGTGTGCCCTGAAGAATTCTTGAAATACTTAGAGAAGGTTTTGAATAAGGTGTTAACTTCTGCTTTGTGAAGGGACTCTAAAATGGTGTATGTTGGCTTTGCAGAACTGAATCTGTTCCTTATGTCTCTAGACTACAGGGTGTCACCAAATTGTAGATGTTAATAAGAGGCTTTGGTAAAGGTAATTCTTTGTTTTTTGAATACTAGAATGTTGCAAGAGTGTTAATGTGAAGTAAATTAAAAGAACTCAGAAAAGTACTTTGCAGAGGTGCCGTAAAGAGGATCCAAATGACAAAATAAATGTACCTAACTTGATAGGCATTGATTTTAATGAGAAGCTTTAGTTTCTATGTTCTTAAGAATTTAAGAAGGGAGAATACAGGAAAAAGGACATAGGGAAGATTTTGAGGGTTTAAGCAAATGAGTGAAAACTTTTCTAACTATTCATTTGGATATAAATACGCTAAATATTTGTTTGTGAAATCTGTTGTCTAAAATCTTACCTCTCTCAGGTATATAAAGAAAAGATATTGAAAATTTTATGGTATAGTTTTCCCTTATTTAGAAAAACTCAAATGCATCTATTCATACAGTATCTTTCTTCATAAATCCCAATAACAATCATTTAGGAGAACACAAAGACAACATTATATTCTCACAGCAAACACACAAATGCCTGACACATGTGCATATATAAACCAAGCGTGAAGTAGTTGAAATCTCAACAGTAAAGCGTGCCTTCTAAACACATTAGTGTATAAGTAGCGTAAGATTGAATTTGTGTGCATTGCACTTACACTACATAAAAGCATATTTTAGGAAGAAACAGTTCACTTAGCAAGATGGTTCATGAGGAAAAATGCCCATGTATGAGCAAGGCCGGTCTTTAGCCCATATTTTAAGTTCTGTTGTTCATTTGTGATTAAGGATTCTTGTTGGTATCTTGAGAATCTATTACAGTTGATTCATTTGCTCTTTTTAGAAAATGAGCTCTACCTACCTCTCTCTCTATATATATGTGTGTGTGCGTATATACATATAATATGACTCTAAATCTACTTCTCTATTTTTTCTGATTTCCTCCTGAACTACTACCTTAATCCTCACTATAAAAGAGAAAAATTAAAATGTACAATTTGTTTCCAAAACCAAAGTTTTGTCCTAATATCAAAGTCTTACAATTCAAAGAAGTATGTAGAAATTATTCTGTCCTTTTCATAATTATCCAAAATCCATTAGAAAGAAAAATAAGACTTTCTTCTTCTTTTCTTCATAAGTGAAATTACATTCTATTTTATCCCAAGCTTAATAGAGAGCTTTTCATGTGTGAGTCAGCACCTCAAAGCAAATCTCATTTACAATTCATGACATCTTTTCATCCCAATTATTTATCTTCATTTCTTTTGCATTTTATTTTTTTAACTTTTATGCTCGCATTTATTTAGCCCAAATTGCAGTAATTCTGTTTCTCTTTTCCAAGATCCACTATGTATGTAATAAAGCTTTAATTTCTTCCTCTTGTGAGGTTGTTAAACTCAAATATAGATCTAAGATAATAATCCGCCAAGGAAGGAACGCTAGGAAACTTTCATAAAGTTAATTCTTTAGTGCATTATGCTGTTGGTAAATTCTCACAACAGTTTCTTTCAAATTAAGTTGACAATCTAACAATTTCAACATATATAATATATGTGGGTGGTGAGTCTAATATCTTTTCTTTTATTTTTTTTTTGAGGTTAGGCATTATTTATCCTTCCTAACTGTACTTTATGTCATTTATTTTGAATGGCTACATGCTTTCCTATGCTTACCTATGAGTCACACAGTAAATTATATTATTTACATTAGCATTGTGTTTTTAAAAGCATATATTTCAAAATATGTTTGAGCCATATGTATATTTATGCTACATATACGTATACATGTATATAAACCATCCCTCTTTTCTATTCAGCCCACACTTTATCCATTTGAATGTTTATTGTCCATGGTAGTAATACGACTCTTTTTTTTTTTTTTTTTTTGGTGCTGGGGATCTTACTCAGGGCCCTGCGCTTGCCAGGCAAACACTCTACCGCTGAGTTAACTCCTCAACCCACAATACTACACTTTTTAATCTTTAGTTTCCTTTACCTGTAACACAGATTGGCAAAACCTGCTTTTTCCTGTGCTCTTGTCTTTGAACTCTGAAGGTTGGCTGGAGAAAGTTTTGCAAAGGATAGATCCAGATCAGGTGAATTCATGACCACTACGCTCAAAAAAAGCTCTCAACTCTGTCATTTTTTTCCCTATTGAACTTCATTCCTCACTCTGTTGACAAATGTAAGCTTCAAACTGCTTCCACTCTCTTCTAATCTTCCAATTCTCTTTTACCTCATCTTAGTCATTGAAGATGATTTTTTTGTTTGTTTGTTTCCAGATGAAAGTAACAGAGTAGGTGCCGATCTAGCGCTTTCTCACCTTGTGCTGCCAGATCTCTGGACCTGCCTACATTCTTTACGCAAATGCAGTTATCTACAAGATATCACCAGGTGGATGTTTCACAAGCATTTCACAGTCTGCCTGCGAAAGATCATTTCCACAGTCACACACTTCTGCATTCACTCATTCCTCTTTTTAGAATCTCCCACCTGAGATGAAAGCCAGCATCCCCTCAGTTGGGTTGCCCAGGTTTAAAACTTAGGAATCATCCTTGAATACTTCTTCTTCCTGAACACAGTTTTAAATTAATTACCAACACGTGTTGATTCAATTAGATAAAATATCTTTCAAAAACATCTTCTCTCTAGGTCACAAATGTGAACAACAGAGAGATTTTTTTTTGAATTTAAAAAGCAATTTTTCTACATATACACGTTCATCAAGTATTATTATTTTTGCCTACATGGATTATCTTTATGAAAACTTATCTTCCTGAAGTATCTTACATTTTTACTGTGTCATATAAAACTTACATTAGCATAGTATTATTTTGGGTTTGATGTAAATTGATAATATGTTAATGTACTTATAATTGTTATGTCTTAAAGTGTATAGGTCTGATGCAGTAGCACATGACTATAATTCCAGCTGAGATCAGAGGACAGCCCCAAGATCAAGGTCATTCTGGGGTAAATAGGATGTTCAAGGCCAGCTTGAAACGCACAGTGAGACCCTGTCTCAAAAAAATAAACAAACAAACAAACAAACAAACAAGCGAACAAATAACTTGAACATAAATCTTAGACTTATCTGAAATTTCATTTACTCTGCTAGCAGTTAGAAGGAACAATAGTGCTCTGGCAAAACAGAGTCCACTTAATTGAAAGTTTGTATATGTCACTGCAACAGTCTGTCGTTAGATATTTTCTGTCATCTTGTAGATATTGTACAAGGATGTTAGCTCAGATATTAAGGATGAAAAAAACAGCAAATTTAGTGAACTTTTCTATCAAATCTCTAAAAAGCTAATAATAAGTCCTGATTTTAAACAAGTATGTAGATTGTGTTCAAGGCAATAGGAGTTTGGAAACTGACTTCCATTCATTTCTCTGTGCAATGTTAACATATTACCTGGAACACCATATTCATATTTTTATCACAGGTATAAGTATGTAAGGCATTGTCAATTTTAAATATCAAAATGAATATTTTGTTCGAAAGTGTTTGAATCTCACCAAAATATTTATAACTAATAAAGTTTGGAAGTTTCTACAAAAATAGTACTATGAACACACATTTGGGCCATCTGGAAAGCAGAAAAGAAAGGACATTTCCAACACTAAGAGAATCCCTAGTACTTCTACTGGACACACTTCTGCTCTTTCTTCTAGGAAGGTATTATACCTTGTTTACATCATAGTATTGTTACAATTTTGCATGTTGCTCTTTTTATATACATTAAGGTTAAAATATTTCCATTTTACCTCCTATAAATGTAAAAAAAATAATTTGGTCACTAAGTCTCTTTCATTATATTTTATTTCAGCTACATAATCTGTGCTAATGTTCCGAATACTTTAGTTGGTTCGTATCTAAACTATTAGAACAAGTAATTTGAAATAACATTAAAAAGAATATTCTCTCAAGTTTTTTTATTTTTCTCTACAAGAAAATAGTAAGTGACCAATTTTAATATAGCAATTTACACATCTTATTATAAGTAGATTTTATTCCTAGGATTTATCTATTTATTTATTCATTTATTTATTTAAGACAGAGTCTCTCTATGTTGCCCAGGCTGGCCTCGAACTTCTGATCCTCTTTCCTCTGCCTGACAGGTACCTAGCTATCTTTACAATAATAAAAACAGGTAGAAATCGTAAACCAGAAAATATATACTTGAAAAGATTTGATAAATTTAACCACTTGGTACGATGCCAGCTTGATAATGAATAATATCTGTACAGGGGTATATTTATATTTCAATCTCTCTAACAAACTCAGTACAAGCTTTCAAAAATATTCTTAAATATTACTCTCTGATCTATTTCACATATATCATGGACAAAGAAGTCAAATATCTTCATTCAAAAGAACTAGTTGTAGTTGAATTAATACCTAGTCATTCACCTGTCCTTACACATTCGTGATACAGTCTGACTTTGACTATTAAATTTACCTGTGAAAAAGAGCGAGTTATTAAACCTTCTAACTCATTCCATGCATTTTATGTGTGTTTCTGAAAATAAACATCCTAGAAAACAAGACCAAGTGAAGTGATAAGCTAGAACTCAATTTTAAAAAATCAGATTACTTATGTGTATGTGTCCCTCTTTTGTGTTTTGCTCCATGTACGTCTTTTTGAATACTAATTAGGCAATAACACTAAATATTTGAAAGACATTATTTAGTTTAGTATTAAACCTCTAATTTTAGGGTTGATCCAGTTTCACATAGAATTATTTTTTAAACTATCACTTTGGGGGATTTGAAATATACAGTTCTCTGTGAAATCCTTGACGTCTACTTTATGCATAATTTGAGAATAATTAATAATGATGTATGTTTTCCATTATCACTATAAAGAGGGAAATTCTACCCGTTAATACTGTGAATCAAGAAGAGATTTTTGTTTTGTTTTGTTTTCTCAGGGAAGGCAACTACTTCATAGCTGTTCAAGCTGAAAATTAATTCCAAATTTGGAAAAACATGAGCAGCATGATAGTTACCTAGTATGGTAGTAATTAAACATTACCACCATTGAGGCTGCGATTCAAGCTTTCCTGTTACTATTCTGGATATATATAAAGTTCATATACATATGAACTTTACCATTACGGTAACTCTAACATGCATTTGCATGTGTGGACGGATGTTGCATGCAATATATATTGTGTGATTTCATGTAGAACAAGAACTTATAGGTACTGTATCTCTTTGTTTGCATTCATTAGTAATTAAATCATTTCAACTGATATGTGCTTATTTAAGGGCCATCATGTATGAGATACTGTCACAAGTACATTGTGACGTTCAGAGATGGTGAACTTTCATAGTGATATTTGAGATAAAAGCAAAGAATGAAGATTCAAGTATAAAGAAATACACTAAAACAGATTAATTAAATTTTAATATATGTGAAGAGAAATTTACAAAGAAGAGAATATAGCATTTTGGAAAAAGAGTCTACATTGCAATAACTGGAGAAAATTGAGCCACTGAGGCCGACTGGACCCAAAGGTGTGGACTACAGAGCAGAATAATATTCCTCAGGATTTCTCATAACCCAAGGAAAGGAGATGGAGGCAAATGAGCCATAGGAAATAACGATAGAAAGGTGCTTTATGAAACTGTTATAGCTTCTTGAGGACTTAAGAGTGATCCATCCAAATCATAAACATTAATGAAAGTTGTAAGGTTTTTTATATTTGTGGAAAGGTCCATTACGTTTAAAATGGTTGAGAAAACGTATTTCAAAACTTCCACATGTTGAATCACGAGTTGCTTATATATTTCTATAAACAAGAAGGAGGCATATTGTATTTCTGTAAACACAGATGAAGCAATGTATACATATTTCACTGGAAAACATTTTTATATAAACTTCTTAATTTGTAAAGTGTTTTGATTAAAGAACATTGTAAAGATGGTACTGAATTTGAACATATTCCCCACACAAGTGCTCTATTATTAATATCTTAGAGTGTTACAGTTACTATAATTAAATTATATCAATATCCTATCATTAAAGCCTGTATTTTTCTAAGTTCTTTAATTTCCCTAATGCTTTTTGTTTGTTTTTGCTGTACCAGCATGTTGTTTAGAAGTCTGTAACATATTTTCTCACCAAGACTCTTTTTGGATATGACAGCGTCTCAAACATGTTTTTTGTTTTTTGTTTTTCATTTCAAATGGCCTGGACAGTTTTGAGGATTCCTGAACAGGTGTTCCATAGAATATCCTCAAATTGGGATATTTCTGAAATTTGAGTCATTTTGCACTAGAATTTGTGTTTTGGGAGGAAGACTACACAGGCTAAGAGGTGTTCTCTTTATATCACACTGTATATGCCTGGTAGTATATGTCAACATCCATGTCACTGCCGATGCTAACTTTGATCACCTGACTGAGGTAATGTTTCAGGTTTCTCCCATAAAATTGATCTTTTTTTCTTTCAATACTGTATTCCTTGGTAGGAAGAGACTTTAAGCAGCCACAGTCAAGTTCTGGGGAGTTACATTCAACCTCTTAACAGAAGAGAAACTGCGTAAATTATTTGGAGTTCTTCTACATGAGAAATTTATTTCACTCTTTTGCTACATGTATTTTGGTGAACTGCTTTGTGTGCAGATGTGTTTAGATTATGTTTTTGGAGATAACTGATCCCGTTTTCACTATTACTACGTGATGGCCTCTCCTAGAAAACATCTCCCCTACAGAGTGTCTATCACGGCTTTGGACCCCAGTTAACAAAGACCCCAAGACAAAATTAGAATGAAATCAAAATGCTAAATATCACAAACTGGAAGATACAGGATTTTGAAAAATATTGTATTAGTCAACTTCTCTGTTGCTGGGATTAAAAATCTGACACTTGAAACATAAGAAGAGGAGTTTTACTTGGCTCATGGTTTTGTAGTGTCCAGTCCATGGTCATTTCCAAGAGAGGAACATCCTGGTGCAGAGAAAAACTGCTCACCCCATGGCAGCCAGGAACCACAGAGACAGGACACAGCTGGGGAAACACATCCTTCTGGGCCACACCTCCCTGACCCACTTCTTTCAATCAAGCCTCCCCTCATAACAGCACATTCAGTTGTGAACTGATGAATATAAGGCCCATGTAGTCCAATTGTCTGCACACAGACCCCACAGAACACATGAGACTTTTGAAGGACATTTTAGATCTCAACCATAATACACACTGTTCATCCTATAACAAATATCCAATTAGAAACATTCTGCAGAAAAACAACCCTCATATAAAAGTAGTGTTCCAAGGCACTTTGGTATTTTATTTTTCTTAGCAATGGCTTGACATAATCCCAAAGTAAATGGATATGAATACTTCAAGAGGATGAGCAGCGCTGTTAATTGTAGGAAAGAAAATTGGCTCAGATTTCAAAGCACTGAGAATAAGCAGAATAAATTGTTGAATTAGAGGCGACAAATCTAAAATAGCCTGTTGTTTAATGACTTTGACTGTGGAATGATAGGACGGGATTATTAGCTCTAGCTGTATGGAAAGGGTGCTTTGTAGAAGTGAGACCAAAGCATATGTTTAGAAAGAATGGAGACATTAAGGGTGAAGTTTTTTTTTTTTTTTTTTTTTTTTTAACTAAGAAAAAGTTGATAAAATCTTAAAAGAGCAGAGGAAGGATTATCTAGAATCAGTTAAAAGATCTAAAGGGCTATTGAGACTTGGTAAACACATGAATTTTACTTTGGCGGTTAAAAGAAAACAAAATAAAAGAAAAGAAAGGGAAGCTAGGTTATGGGGTTATCTAGGAAGAAAGGATGTGAGGGGAATGCTATCCAAAATTAATTTGGGGGAACTTTGATGCCAGCTACTTAAAAAATATTACATATTAACAAAGCATGACATTTTTAAATTCAATGATAGGATTTTGTTGACTATCTTGTCGCAAAAATTGTCACACTATATCTGTATCAGAAAATATTTCTTCACTTTTGAGATATTTACTAATTCTGAGGGAAAAGTCAATTCCTCTGAATCTTTAAAGAAAGTTATTCATCATAGTTTCCCAACTGTAGACTTTCTATTAGTCTAGCAGCAAATAGGACTTCTTGTTGAGGGCCTGTACGGCAATTTCAATGATCTAAATAAGCCTGCAGGCCCTTCAAAGCCTTTATGAGGAAAATTAATTGAAGATTCACTGTCCTTGGAATTCACTGCTACTGCACTTAATAGCTCAGACAAATTCTTTCTCATATGTTAATAAATTACCGTGGCATTTTAGCACTTCTCTCTTCTCTCTAGTTATTGTGCTGGTATCATCATAATTATATCCATATTTATATAACTCCGCACACCACCCACGACTATCTATTCACTATTTAATCCATAGGAATTTTGAAGGATTATAAATTTAACTTAAGCATTTTGCTGTCTGTATTATCACATAATACTCAGTGTTAATTGGCAATTGTTCTTTTCTGATTTAATTATATTGTTCCAAGTTGAGATTTGCTGAAGGAGAATTAGCCTGGCAGTACAAAGAGGAATAGTAATACTTGAACACATGAGAGATACACATAGTAGCATTCAGAAAGACCTAAAAAATGTCCTGGCAATGAGGGTATGCTCCTTCTTCCCATTGCCTTCTTGTCCCAGGTTATTGATATTTAAACACTAGAATAAGATAAGGAGCTGCTTCCTCTCACAAATCCATTTACTACCAACATTTTGTGCATCTCTCTTCATTAAAGCCTCGACATCCATTTGGTCTTTATTGAGCATTCTACAGTCATAACAAGGAAGAACCATTTCAATCAAACTACACTTTAAACTAGAATTTGAAGCAGCTGGGCTAATCCAAAGACAAAAACAATCATGTATTAAAATAACGACTGCCCCCTAAACAAACGTGACCGACACCGTGCTATCTATTCATTAACACCGATCTGTACATTTTCCTTGGCTTGTGAGAGATACTGAGTTGACAAGGACATTGAAATGATAGTGGAATGTGTCATAGGCTCAGGCAAAGCTGTGGCTTCTGTATTACAATTTCAGTTTCATGGCAAAAGTGAATGTCATTGGAGTAGGCAAAAAAGAAACAAGCGTAACACGCCAAAAGACACCCTTAAATCTGTTGGCTGAGTAAAAACAGAAAGAACGTGGATAGTTGCTTTTCTTTGTGAACCAGTTTAGGGTGGCAAAGAATTGCCTTTCAGAAAGTACACTCTCAGCCTTAGGACCCGCAGAAGCTCTGGAACAAGGCCATTCAGAAAATACAGAAAAACTAAAATACCATTAAAGAGTTGTCAGAATAAGATTCCACACAATTTAAATCAACAAAGCTATTTGGAAACTACACATTCATAAGAGTGTGGCCTAGATTTCTAGTTTCTGACTTAAGACGCTTAAGCAGAGTGTGGTTTGCATGACCTTTCTCATTTTGATAAGAACAATTTAAGAATCAGGCTGATTCCTGCCTAATCAGCAGCAAGGTTGAGAAATGATTCCTGCAGTTTCTGCTGACACTTATTTCTAGGATTTGCTGATGGTAGATAAGGAGACATGAAGATGTGAAAACCCAAGTGCCAGAGCGAGAAGTGGGATAACAAGACAGATACACTATCTGGTTAATTTCAATAAAAACCCAAACTTTAAAGTTAAGTGAAAGATTGAACTGAGGGATATATAAGATAGGAGACGAGAAGACTTATGCAACTTCAAAATTGCTACGTTTCTGAGTGGTGTACAAAAGAGCCTCTTTCACTCAACCAGATAGCAACCTGAGTAAATTCTTTGCCTGTAGAAAGAATGTAAAAAATGCACTTATATTTTTAAAGCAAATATATTAGTGATTTTCTATAGTCTTCTTTGAGTTTGATATTAATGTATCTATTTCTTATTGTTAACAAATAATTCATGTTCAGTTTACTGAGCATGTTACAAAGCACATATAGCCTACTTTCTATATTTTTAAGCTTTATCAACAAATTAATATTTGTCTTTATATATTGCCCTACAAAATTGACAAGTCATTTCAGTTCTCATTTGCTCTGCTATTTTATTTAAGAAATTATGAAGTGCATACCTGAGTAGCATAAAAAGCACTGAGGTCTATGTATCATTCTCCTGATTTAAACTTTTGTTCTCTCCAAACTTCCTTTCACTTGGCAGTACCACTCATTTGGTTGGAAGTTTGTTAAAACAAGTTATTTCATACCATCAATAAATCTTCACAGTTATTTTCTAATGGTAATGAGCATTAATTTTTAAATAAAATCTGCCATAACTGTACCTAAACAAATGGATAATAAATCATCAATATCATCTTGTATCCAGTTTGTATTATGAATACTCCGTCTCAAAGATGACATTTGTTTTTCTCAAATTCCACAAATCATAAAAATTCCACACATTCAAACTGTGCTTTGTTGTTATACCTATTTTGTATTGTATAAAAGATCTATTGTGCATGTCTGTACACACGTGCTTGCACAATTAATCGAGAAACAAGGATATTAATGTGGTAGGGTTCTGCACATTTGGCATTTCCATAGTTTCTTTGGCAACATTATGATTCTTATAAATTAGATGCTTGATTTAATTCATAGTCATTTGTTTGGGAAGGATATTTCATAGGTATTGCTCTTGATCCTCATCACTATGCATATAAAACCTTAACTTTCTAGCACTTTTGAGGTACCATTCAACAAATATCAAGGTTATAATTTTCATGATCTATATTTCTCATGATGCTTTTAGTATTCATTAATGAGTTTTACCTTTATGACTTTTAATATGACTGATATTTACTGCTACTTTTCACAGACACTGTCAAAATGTAGTCAAAAGAATACTGATGGCCCAGTTCATTGTAGCAGTCCAGAACTGCCACAATACAAAAGGCACCTAAACTCATCACAAGAAAACTGAATGGAATTCCTCTTGAATGCAGACAGAGAAATCTTTAACATAATACTAGTAAAGTTATTTTAATTATTTTATTATGTGTTTCCACATGGTTTACTTCTATTTTGATTATTCCTCCTTCACTCATTAGCTAGAATTCTTCTACTGAAAGTATGATATAAATACCATATTAACCGTTTGCCTGTCTTGAAATTAAATTTGATTAGGCAAGGTAGGGTAAATATTTTCCCTGTTACTGAATTTAAGTGTAGTAAGTATATCATTAATAAATTTTGATGGGGCTATCAATGTTTTGTAGTATCATAATGAATAAACTCATGGAGAGACAGAGAGAGACAGAGAGACAGATGGCCAAAAAATGTATACATCAGGAAAAGAAAAACTTGTATAAATATTTTAATACTAAATTTATTTATACATCTTGAGATTAATACAAGTTACCTTTAGCCTCTACAATTGCAAGAGGTGCTCACAGTGGTGGCCATTAGCTTCCAGACACTTATAGGTATGTATGGTGATATCTATCTATCTATCTATCTATCTATCTATCTATCTATCTATCTATATGGTTAGTGTTTTTATAAAGTCTCCTCTGCAGATGGCAATGTATTACTCAGAAATACTGGCAGGTTTGCTTTTTGTAATTCTTTGGGAATTATCGAAACCTTTGGGAATTATTGAAGACATGATTTTCTACCACTGATTCTCTAATAGCAATAGATCTGCCAGATCATGTGTCCTGTGTGTGGCACAGTATGATTCTGCCCTTAATTATTTTTATATCTGTATCCAATAAATACTACTAATCATTGTTTTTACCTGGTATGTGGATCAGAACACTATTCGAAGGTTTAGAATAACCTGTCTGAAGACCCAATTCCATTCAGGGTTGTACTTTCTTTTTCATGATTAGATGTGCAAGAGTAAATAATTTGCTATCCTAACTAAGGGAAATCCCGCCATAAGCCAGATGATTTGGATCCTACATACTGAGTGCTACATGGAGGCTCCTGAATTATTTTAGAGTTTATTTTCCAACTTCTAGAGTACATGTGTACTATCAAGGCCTCTGGTATGTCTTGCACTTCTTGTCCGACTAGTACACTGAGTGTGCATTTATCCACAGAGTGTACTACTGTTAAGTCCTGCAGTGTGTCCGACTTGATTTAAGCCACTGTGGACTATATTATGACAGAGGATGGAAATGACAGTATTTCTGGTTCACGTTTTTAGATGCTCTTGACCATTTAAGTTGTGCCAATTTATTTTCCTCCCAGTGCTTTTGGATGATCAGGGTGCATATATCACTCACTGAAGTCTGTGATAAAAGCCCTTTAAGAAAGATACCATACGAGATGCATCAGCACGTACTTCCCCAGCTGTATTTTTTTCTGTGTCCTCTGGCTGGAATTTTTTCTTGTTAAGGCTTGCAAAGTCTAGAGAGAAAGTTCGTATAATCCCGTAACTGTTTCTCTGGGAGCAATATTAAATGCCAACAGCCGTCCTGGTTTTCCTTCTGAACTCAGTCGTTCTCTTTCATGGGACACAAGAACCGCGTGCTTTTTTTCTCATTTACACAGTGTACGTCTGGCAAGCAGCTTTAATTAGGGAACTAAGTACATAGCATATTTTCTTCCCTTTAGGATGTTTTTGTTTTATGTGGGACACAAGAGGGAATTAAATAATGAATAGAGGCCAGCACCTCTTCATCTTTCTGGGTCTTAGGGTAACACTTATCTCTACTAGTCCTCCAGAACATGATGTAAACAGTAGGTCTTGATTCGGGATAGATGCTAACATGGGGAGCAGGTTCAAGTCTTTCCATTAGGTCTTACCCATTGCTACATTTATTTATACTACTGGTCACAAAACCAGGGAAGGAATTGTCCCAACTACTAAGCACATTCACTTTATTCATTCACTCAACAACTGAGGCAATGATAGTTCTGGACCCGGTTGAATACAACACACAGCACAAGACACTAAACTGCTCATTAAAACCTGGTTACCATGTTCCGTCATCATAAAATGGAAGCTGAACAATACTTAAATTTTGTGATAGCAACATAAATTCAGACTCCGTGAACATTACATACTCTTTAATAAACAGTGTATCACTTTCTGTTGTGGCATAATCATCAGCTAAGTTTTATGGACTTTTCAAGACTTACATAATATATAAAGTCAAACATAACTCCTTTTGTGTCTTTTTATCTCTTTTCTCAGCCGCAGCAATCCTAACATTTCTGAATTCACTTACCATGTATCCTTCCTTTCTTTGTCCTTCTAAGAGCTATCCTAGGAGCATATTTTCCTCATGCCCTAACCTCTTTTTTCAGATTTTTAGTTACATCTTGAGTGAATGTTTCAAATATAGTATATTTTGTTTATATTACATAGCCCAGTAGGTATTTTCACAACTTTCGCTCGTATATTCTTGTTTAATTTATAAAGTTTTACTCATGTGCAGTGCATTTTATTTCAATGGAAAGTTTAGTATTTATCTGGCCAAGTTTTATTTAGTCCTACCTGTCCGCCTAGTGACCATTACAGAAGACAGAGTAGAACCTAATAAGGTAGGATAGGTGTAATAGTTTGGAATATTCTCCAGAGAACATTGTTGGAGGATCGGTTCTCAATCCAAGGTGCTATTGAGAGGAGCTGTAACTTTAAAAGATGGGGCTAGTCGGAGGTCTGAGGCCTTGGGGGCATGCCCTTGTAGAGGGAAGATCCGTATAGACCATCATGGGACCTCTGTCTCTTTTGATCTCTTTCTTTGTTTCTAGGCTGTCATGACATGAACAGCTTTGCTTCAACGTGTGGTGCTCCCTGTGATACCATCATCTCATCACCAACACAAAAGTAGTAAGTGCACCCATTTATTACAGTTACAAAATGCTAATTAACATAGTGGGTGTGCAAGTGAGAAGTAATGAGAATTAATCTTCAAAAAAGTGAGGCAGTTCAATTCTTTAGATTGAAAAGAGAATAGCTGAAATTTTTGAGTGAAACAAACCAGTATGTTTGTATTTTTATCCCATTCTTAGAAGTCTGTATGCAGTTTCCCACTCAAGATCCTGACTTAGTAGGACTGATCTAAATTACAATTTAACTTTTGGACTATGTCTACTCTTCTGATTAAGTCTTGACCAATATTTTGAGCACTCTCTGTTCATCATTTGAGGAAAATGAGTTTCTTCCTATGGTTGTGGCAGTTTTAAAAACAGAACTACTATGGTTTCATACCATTCTTACTAAAGGTGTAGACTATCCCCAATCTCGAGTCTCATTGTACGTCTGATTATTTTACCCAATCAAGTGAACGAAATGACGCTATGTAACTATTGTATCATATACTGGAAGACTCATTTTGGAGCCCTGAATTAAGGTGTCAGACTGTCCTGAAGCCACCATGCTAGCAGGCCAGTCCACACAGAGTACTACGTGGAGCAACTCTGATCACTAACGATTGGACCATTTTTGAGTCATTCAGACAAAGTCACTAGACATGTGGATGAAGATGCTGCCACATAATTATGGGCTCCGGTCCTTGAGTCAGTCTCAGCTGGATTGTCAGACTACTAGAACATCACCAGGATTTCCGTACTCTGTTTGAGACAACTCCTGGCCCACAGAATATATAAGTATAATAAAATGGTTGTTTTATACAACTAACTTTCGATGTCATCAGTATTCAAGAAATAGTTACTAGGCTAGAATAAAACTGAAATACATGGCGTTATCTTTTGGGCTGCAGCTGATAAGTTGGGGGCTTACATGGCTAAGACGTGACTGATAGTTACATCTAGAGAAAAGAAGATTCTCAATATGTCATGACAGAACATTTAGCAAAATTCTTGCTTGTGTTAATATAGAAAATAGGAAATGTAACAATGTAATTATGAACATTGTTAAGGAGATTTTAGAAAAAATGTTGAAAGTAACAACTAGTTCTTTTAGGACACAATAGGGTATAATAATGCAAGCTAGAAATTTACATACTAAAATGAATCTTAAAGTGAATATAAATTGCTAGTCCCTCTAGTTAGCAAAAGAATACCAAATTTAGAAATCGATTTGAGGAAAAAATAAAATACAGGTGGAGACTGCAAGATCCTACAATAATATATGGTAGTGTTTTTTAGAAACATTTTATAAACTAGAAATATAAAAGGAGGCTTTCAAATTATCTAAATGGCATACCATTTAATGTCCACTAAAATGGAGCTCCGGGGGGCTGGGGACTTAGCTCAGAGGTAGAGCACTTGCCTAAAATGGAGCTCCTGAGAATATTAAAGTTATCATCACTCAGCATCATTACAGCAAGCCCCAAATAAGTAAGAGCTTGTCTTGAAAAGATTAGTCCATGTGGTTTTGTGTAATGGGACAGATTATAGATTGATTTTTGAAAATAAAAATGTTATACATTGCTTAGCAATAAGAACACATTCTGAGAAACGTGCCATCAGGGTGCCAACATCGTGAAATGTGTTTATATAAACTAGGACTAGGAAATGCATTCTTATAGGATCACCACCATATATCAGTACATGTAGTCCCCCATTAACCAAATTGCCATTATGCAGCACGTGATTGTATATCTGTTTGGAATTAAGAAATCAGAACACATTCAAATGAAAGTAGGCTTTGTCATCCCAATACTTACATGGGATTTTCCTGCAACAGAAGGCAACTCTATAGAAACTGGAATGACTAAAACTTAGTAATCATACTCTCCACTGGCAGGAAAAAGAGCTCTGAATAATTAGTTCCAGAGAACACAAATAGTTCTTAAGAAAGGAACTACCAATGTCTGTCTTGTTTAACTCAGAATTTCCTCAGAGTAATGATTGCTATATGCCTCCCATCTTCCCATCATTTAAAGCTATGATGACTTGCCTGTCTCAATATAGCATACAGGGATTTGTGGAATACGTGTTTTGTCTCTTCCTTTATAAATTTTCAGATAAAAATGAACTACAACTTAATGCAGTACCGAAGAAGCCACATCTGCATACATATATCAAATTAATTGACAATACTTTGTACCTTAATGCTGAATTTGAAGCCAAAATGAGGTATGAATTTTTGAACATTTTAGAAGGTAGTGTGCATTTTGCATATAGATGAAATAGAAGCAATTTGGTACACAAAATTGGCTGTTGTAATTTTTAAAAATAATTGCAAATTCTTTGTACTCTTCCACTGAAAGATGGGATATATATACACATTCCTTGGAATATATTTGAATTTATGCCACTTTAACCATTGAAATGGAGCAAAACTATTTTCTGCTGAGGTTAGGTTATATAATGAATTGTAGGTTCTGCCTCATGTACTGGGAATCTCATTTTTGACACTTTAACCAAAATTTTAGAAATCTGATTACTTGGAGACCATCATGCTGTCTGGAAACCCCATTTCCTTGGATTGGCCATGGCCATAGGATAGTCAACATTTTGAGCTTAGCCAAACTTTTGTGTCAACTCAGCTCAGGTGCCAGCCATACTAGTCAAAGCACCTGTGGATAATTCCAAAATTCGGTAATGATATTTCTTCAACTGTTCAGATTTCTCAGATGTTGTGGAGAAGACAAAAGTGATTCCAGATGTACACTCTCTGAATTCCAGGCCACAGAACCTGTTAGCATTTTCTGCAAAGTTGTTTTGCACACTTAAAATTTGAGGCAATTTGTTATACTGCAGTAGTACCTGGCAGATATATTCAGTGTTCATGGTTTGAAAGAGTCCACGATTTGCGAAGTCAGTTGATGGATAGACTTAACAGTAGATCAAATTCAAATTTTCATTAGGCTTTTCATGGAAACAGGCAGCTGAAACTAAAATTATGTGCAAATTACCTGCAAATGACAATGAAATTTGGAAGAAGAAATTCCAAACACTTAATCAAAAGTGCTTAATTTCTGAAATTACTTTAAAATATCTAAAAATTATGACAGTTCCATAATGGTAAATACATAGAACAAATGAAAACAGTGCACAGTACACAAATAGGATTACGTATACTATAATTTGTTTGAAAAGAGCTTCAAGATAAATCATTGGGAAAAATAAGCTTTACAATGTATTTCTTCAACCGTGTGATATATACGTAGATCATAGGAAATGTGAACTCTGAACCCTACTTCATACTATATCAAAAACAAGTGCAAAAATATTATAGACATTAATGCGTAAAAAAAAAAATTCTACAACAAAATGTCTGATTCTGAGGCATGCTAAAAAGCTTTTACAATGAAACTATTGCTAACAAAAATACATTAGATTTTATTGTTACAAACAATAATCAACCCCTAAAAAAGTAACTGTGCAAAAGCAACCACAAAGAAAATAACAAGGAAAGCCATACATTTTGGGAGCATATTTCCAAAAATACATTTTACAAAATAGTTGTGTGTGGATTATATACACAGTGACTACAACAATAAAAAAAGAGAAACTAAAAAAAAAAATATATATATATATATGAAACAAATCAGTACTATAATTTCAGAGTATATATCAGTAACTGATTGCCGACACCCTTTTTCTTTAGGAAACTGGACTTAATTCCTGCAATTAGATACTATTATCTAACCCTGCCATGGTCAAAATTAAAGAGACAAATGTTACCAAATTATGGCATGTATGTGGATTATGTGGGGCTTTTATGCCCTCCTCCTTGTAGTGTGAGACAGAAACGCCAGGGTTGGCTCCCTGTGCCTGTGCAGATGTATCGGGCTTTACACCCAGGTGTATTCTGTGCTTGCCTTTAACTGCTGTCATCATCTTGAAATTCTTAATAATTTTTGGACAAATGTTCCCAAATACTAATTTTGTACTAATCCTCAAAATTGGTATGATTGGCCTTGGAAAACATTCTAGTATATAACTTTTCTTGTAGAATTAAACATATACTTACCATATAATGCAGATTTTCTACCCCTAGTGAGTTACCAAGTTGAAATGAAAATACATATTCATAAAGCGATTATTCATGAATGGTGATAGCAGCTTTATACTTGGTTGCCCCAAACTCAGCTAAGACAATTATGATCTGCCCCTGCAATGGAATGCAATCTAGCAACAGAAACAAATTACCCATCTATGCAACAACAGGGATAAACCTCACCAATAATGTGTGAGAGGAAAAGAGCCAGTCACAGAGTGAACGTATTACGTGAATCCGTTTCTGTCAAATATTAGAACATCTAAAATTATTTTGTAGAGAGAGAAAGTAGATCAAGTGTAACCTAGTGCCAAGAATTGGAAGGTGGACAGATTAACAAAGACAGAGGAGGTAACTTTTAGGTGGATGTAAATATCCTTATTTTGATTGTGATCATGTTTTTCTACATATGTGTACTTCACTTGTCAAACTCATCAGACTGAATAATCAATCTTAGTATTACTGGGCGTGCATCCAAAATGAATGAAATCAGTATGCCAGAACATAGGAGCACTCTTATGTTCCTTGCAGCTTTATTTACAATAGCCAAAGTATGGAATCCAGCTAAGTGTCCATGAATAAATAAATTAATGAAGAAAATGTGGTGGATATACACAATGAAATATCATTCCACCCTAATAAGAAGACATTTCTGCCATCTGATAAATAAATCCAGAGAATGTTATATTAGTGAAATAAGCCAGGAACAGAAAGCTAAATAGTGCATAATTTTACTTACATGTGGAATCCCAAAAAGTTGTAACTCGTGAAGAAAGAATGGGCTGGGGATGAAAGTGTTGTTGAAGAGGTATTGGTCAAAAATACAAAATTTAGCTAGATGAAAGGAGTAATTTAAAGATAACCATCATACGACATAGTGACTATAGTGAATAAACAAGTTGTATTTTTAAATCGCTGAGGATGCTTAGTAATTTCAAGTATTCTCACCACAAAAACGTAAGTATGGATGGAATTAATATAGCAATTTGTTCAATTAGGCCAAAACTCTTAACCTGAATCTAATCATGAGGGTACAACTAGACAAAAATATATTGAAGAATATCGAAGCAACTAGCCTAGATTCGTAAAACTACCACTTTCATTTTTTAAAAATGAATAAAAAGAAAATAAGACTTGGTAAAGCCTTCTAGCCAGTAAATTAAGTGTACACATACTTCTTGATTGATTACTGGCTTGAATGACACCAGACAACAAACATATTAAGCAGCTATGAAACATATGAAGGCAATTAATGAGTCTTAATATTATTGCATAGCTTCATTCAGTAAATTTATATCCACTAAGTACCATAACAGTATTATGGTTATATTACATAACATCGCTTTTCTTAGGAAATATATACTAATGCAATGAGACAACAAACAATGTCTTTTTTGTTTTTTGTTTTTCGAGACAGGGTCTTGCTCTGTATTTCAGGCTGGCTTCGAACTCACTGTGTATTTCAGACTGTTCTCAAACTTGCCACAATTCTTCCTCAGCCTTCCAAGTGCTGGGATTATAGACAGTCGCCACCACACCCAGCTCAGTGTTTTAATTCCAAACAGTTCAAGAAACTACTAGAGGGGAAGTGAGAGTGCAAATGCAAAAAAAAAGTATATTTGGACAACTCTTACAAATTTTGTGTAGGTTGAAAATTTGAAAAGAAAGTGATTGGTAGAACAAAAGAAGTGTGATGAGGAACAATATCAGTCATACATAGTAAATATTTTAGTCCATTGGTTAACATATAAAATATGGTAACTATAAAGTAATTATTGGAAAAATGTACACTCTGTAAAACAAATTCATAATATAGTAACAATAAATTAGATCTAACTTCCAGAACAGAACATATTAATACAAAGAATGTATTCTGACTGTTACAAGATACACAAGCACGTACAATTTTTATTTCAAAGATTAGGAGGTTTTTTAATTAAAGTTGCATTCATAATAATAAAGAGTCATTATTATATTCAAATATAAAATTACCTTTCCAAATCATTAAAATTAAAAGAATGCAGATGATTTTAAGGAAGTATATAAATGAAAAAGAGAAGAAAGGAACCCACAAACAGGCTTTAGTTATAGCAATAATAAGAAAAATCATTTATGGTAGTGGATATGCATTTATTAAACTTTCTATTGAATTTATGTGCCTCTAATTGATCAGTCCATCATGCAACTATATAAGATTTCCGAAGGAATAATACTAGTGGACATGTGAATAATGGGAAAAAAAAAAACTCTTTAAAATATGGCAGAAACTTTTAAAAGGTGGAATTGTGATTCATGCTGTCATAAGGACAGCAGGAAGAAATATTTACTTCCTCTCCATCTTTCTGAAGGGTAAGTTTGAGGATTTTAGTGCTCTGGAATAAATAATATGGCATTTCTTGAAAGCAGTGGGAATATTACCAAGAATCTTCTAAACAAGGTTTAAAGATTTTTGTCTTTCATCGAGAAATTGCACTTTTGAAACTTCAAGGGAAATAAAAACATGTTCAATCTTATGTAAGAAATAATTATTTCAGAAGATGTTTATTGTAGAGAATATGTGATAATAAAGCAAGTGTCCCCAAATGGAGCCTTGACGTAATGATTATGGAAAGAGAAAGGAGCGCTACAATGTTAAACGGGGACAATTATGAAAACAGAAACATTGAAGTTTTCAGATAACATTAACAAACAGGAAAGTTTGCACTATATTATGCTATATATCAATTAGATAAATTCTCATGTTTTGTACATGGGTAAAAGCATTAAAATTGAAACCTGTTCATGTATATGTGAATGAATACAGTGAAAGTATTTATTGCATATAGTACTATTCAGAGAATATCAAAAATACAAATATCTAATTGTCATTATATGTGCTTGATAATATATGCCATATTCTTTTTACCTTTCTTATTTCTATTTTTCATTAGTGGCCAAATATTACTATCAAAATTGGAAAATGAACAATAAATAATTTCTAAATATTAGAGAAAGGAACAAAAAATATTAAAAGTATACTAAATACATAATTAAATATTATTTTATAAATGAAAAAATTTACATAAGAAATATAACAGAATAATATGATGACTAGATAATATAAAATGTGTAAAATTTGGTATTCTATAGAACAAATGACAACTTACTCAGATTATTATAAAATCTCCAAAGACATCCACAGATTCAAAAATCAAGAGGTAATTTCAGAAAAATAAAAGCAGATACTCATTTTTTGTTTATGAAATATTACATTGATACTATGGTGAGTGTGTGTGTTTCTATGTGGTGTGTGGGGTGTGTGTGTGTGTGTGTGAGGTACTATAAAGAGTTTTACATCCAAGGAAGTCACTGTGTTTTTGTTCCCTCTAAATCAGGAATTGGCAGATTTGGTTTACAAAAAATGATAAAGGATAAAGGGATATACGGAAGGGTCATAGGTAACCTGCCAAAACTAAAATCCTTACTATCAATTCTTTCATAGGAAAGAAAAATTGCTGATCCTTGCTTTGGATAGTCATCGTAGCAGAGAAATAATAGCATGTTTGGACAAGCAACGTGTGCAGCCAGATGGTCCTGGGCTTCAGTGTCAGGCCAGTTTAGCTTCAAATCTTAGTCCAAACACCTTGTAACTGTATAAACTCAGGAATGCTCTTCAACATCTTCTGTGCATTGGGAGTGGATTTATCTTTCTCTGAGGCCCCGACAGTTACATTCAAAGCTAGATGAAAAGTGCGTGGTCCATTATCACTGTACTCACATACTGTTCATACTTTTCACATCCATAATGACTGCAGGGTTTTGAGATTTCTTGGCATAGGAAGTGATCATCAGTGGCAGCCAAAGAAGAGAAATTAGGTGAGCAGCAAGATGTGGCAGGATATATATCCTCAACTGCCCAAAACTGGCTGAACACCATCCAACACACAGCCCTATAGAAACTTTTTCAGGCCTTCTCAGGCTGCTGCTTGTTCTCTGACTCCATTTTAAGTCAGTTCTCAAAGCTATTCACCTCTGTTCTGAGCAATGGCAGACAATGAGGAGTTACTAAGGCCAAAAAACAAAAAAAAGAAAGCCAGTTCCTCCCTTGTCAATGGATTTTTGGCACTAAGGTAGTATAGTAAATAGCGATGTTGTTTCAATATTTCATTATAACACAGAACATTCTGAAACTCGGACTCAGAAATCTGAAAATAGAACCACATTGAATAATGTGTGAAGTGTTAAGCATGAGATTTCCTGGCAATAAAACTCAGTTGCATTTAACTGAGTTTGATTTTTTTCTTCAGAAAGGTCATGAGAACTCATTTTTCTTCTCCAAGAACAGGTTCTGACCTCTAAAGAGAAAGCAGAGTGTCTTCTAAATACTATGATGACTTCATTTAACTTTTGATGTCTGGTATTTCTGTTAATATTTGTGACCTTCTATGTTTCTTTGGCATTTGTTTGGTTTGTTTTATGTGTTTCACTTTTCCTTTATCATTTTTCCAACAGCAATTTTAGACATCACAGACTATGGAATATAGTGTCCTGGAATTTTTCCAAATAGTTTCATAATGTTATGTTTGATTTTTTTCAGTAGAAATTTCCAGGGGGAAAAAACCCTCAGAAATAATTAGTTGATACTTTTTCATACTGACTTAATCAATGGAGGAAATATTTCAGGTTTCCTTCTATATACATATTTGAAGCAATTAATTATGCCTCACTGACAAAATATATAATTGTTCATCCAATTTCTTCAGTACACAGTGATTTGCTATGAGTCTTTTATGCCTCCAATACCTTCCTCACTTATATTTATGAAAATACACTGAAATTTACTCCACTTTGGTAAGTATCATTCATATTTCATCAGAAAGGAATAAATGTTTCTATCATAAAAGAATAAAAACAAAGAGTGAATGGCCTAAATAAAATATCCCACAAGAAGTTCATTTTTATAAGATTTTTTTTCAGTATTGGAAGCTCTTTTATAAGTAGCACAATTAAATGAGGTTTAATATTTTCCTAATGTTTTAAAATTTATTTTGTATATGTTTGTGGCTGCAGTTTCCTAAGGATAATACTGTAAGCTTCTTTTATCATTCTTTAAATTATCAAATTGTTAGGTAATGTATTAACCACATATACTGTATTAATATTTGAAATAACATGTTTGAGCAAGTTCATTTTTATATATTTAAAGTATTAGTCGTTATAACAAACCCTTTCAAATTTATAATCACAGTGACTAAGTCATACTTCCTTGTTTCAAAATGACATTTACAGATAAATTTTTAGAATATGAATATTCTAGGAAAATAGTTTATTTTATGAATGGCAGTGTTTTAAAGTATAAAACTCCGATAAATTATTCAGGAGTCAGTCATAACCTCCCTACAATACTTCACATCACAAACAAATGTACTCTAATTCATAGTCATAGACTAAAATTTCCATGTATAGTTTTCGAAGATCAGTTTTTAAAGCAGTAACAGTTAAGCACTATCCTCTCTTTTACCTGTCACAAAATTATTCATTGATTGCAATGAATAATGAATGCTGTTTCAGAACTGCATTTTGTATAATACAAATCTGTTTTAAGCAGCACAATTCAGAATAAATAAAAGGTATTACATTCACATGTTTGACTAATTATAGTTATAAAATAACAAATTCATGTATTGGTAATGTGTAAGTAAGCACAAATATAAACACATTTCGTTTTATAACTTCAAGGCTCAGCCAAAAAAGAGTGGACGTAAATCACATAACTTCATGTCAAAAGCCTTTTTAATGGTGAATGTTAATGTATGCACCTACCAGAATTCATTAAAATTGTCACTTACAATTTTGAGAAAAATATTGTTAGAAATTATGCATAGAATTTATTAAAATTTTTCACATTAACTGGAAAAGAAACCAAGTAAGAAGCCTGAATATGCACTTCCTTGAAGTGTCACCTTTAGAACTGAAGAAAAGCATTAGTCTCCTCTTCCTAGAATGACAGGAGTTGAGCAATAATCATGATTGCCAAGGAATTTGAGGAATGGGAATGACTTCATCATCATGTAGATGACTTTTCTTTCAGTTCATAGAAAAACGTTTCCTTTCTCTCCTCACTTACTTTTTCTTTTCTGAGTTCCAGAAATTGGTATATCCTTAGCACTTCTGTGTATCAGTACTATGTAAATAACAATTTTTGAATCCCTTAATATTACATGCAAATACACAAATGATGCAATTGTAGGAAGTTGAATAGAACTCCCAGGACAGATATGTTGTTCTATTCTTTGGCTAGAAGACTTCGGTTGCTCAGAGAAATCTTTTTTTTCTTAACATCTGAGCTTCTAATAATTGTGATTTATGGAGAACTTTCCTTATGGGTAATCATTATCATAGTGTCTTTAAAGTGTTTTTTTTTTTAATATTTAAATAGATGGTAATAATTTGAAATTTCATGAGTCACATTCATATA
Organism: Hystrix cristata; assembly: GCA_004026905.1. Classification (NCBI taxonomy): domain Eukaryota; kingdom Metazoa; phylum Chordata; class Mammalia; order Rodentia; family Hystricidae; genus Hystrix; species Hystrix cristata. The sequence continues at coordinate 26,468 of PVJO010008703.1, read as the reverse complement.
CTAATTTTCTTCATAATTTTCTTGTTGCCAGGACAAAATGCTCAATACAGGTTAAAGGAGGCAAAGGTTTATTTTAGCTTATAGTTTTTACATAGGAGGAACATATGTATACTCCAGGTCACTCCCATGGTGAGCCGCCTCATCACACCAGGCTTCACCTCCCAGCATCGCACCCAGCTGTGGACTAATCCAGCATCACACACCCATGTTCACCTCCGCAAAACTCATCCTATGAAGGCATGAGGCTTTGTGGGGAGCATCTAGTTATCACCCATAACAATAGTGTCAGAGACAATGTTCTCTGCTCTTCTAAACCATCAGCACAGTGGAAGTCAGCTGGTATACAGGGTTCACGTGCCGAATTTTCACTTGGAGACAAAAGATTGGAAACATGGAAGTACCTATACACTGAGTTCTTGGCACGTTCTTGTTCTGGAAGGTTTTGAAAAACACACTATTGACACAATATATAACTCACTTCAGGTGGAAAAAATAGATTTCATTTAACTGGATTGTGTTTCTTACAATTTCAAATAACAATTTGAGAGCGTTTTCAGTGTAATGGAACGGATCCATATCCCGGGTCCACCTCAGGCAGCAGGGAAGTAGCTGTATATATCTTCAACTCTTCTCTTTCTCTCTCTCTCTCTCTCGTTTGTTTTGTTTTTTGAAACAAGGTCTCGCTCTATAACACAGGTTGGCTGCGAACTCACATCAATCCTCCTCCCTCAGTTTCCTGAGTACATTTTTACATATTACAGTCATGTTACCACCATGCCCAGCAGCCTCAGTTTTAAAATGAGCATAATAACACCACTTAATTGACAAAAAGGAGTTAAGAAGATCAAGGGTTCATATGTGTGCTATGAGCACATTCCCTTGTACCAAGTACTCGGTAAACATCCATCATTACAACAGATGTAGATAGAAAGCAGCAAGCTAAACAAAGTAACCTTGAATATTTTGGAGTCTGTGTCTCCCACACTTCTTTCTGCATACTTGTGTAGTTTTCACTCTAGAAAAGACAGGAGCATTCAAACTTACTGATTTTAAAGCCCCGTGTTCTCCCCAAAACCCCCAAATACAGAATATTTCAACAGAAAATAACCAGAAAAAAACAGACATAAAACACTGAGCCAAGTATTTTGTGAAAATATTTTATCTCCTCTCTCTTTCTTCTCCCTTCTCCCTGTCTCTCTCTTTCTCTCTTCCCCTTTCTCTTTCTTACTCTTTCGTGCAACACACATTTGATTATTAAACAGAAAAGACAAACCATTGTGCATTAGTTCTATTTGCTATGCAATAGCCTTTCCTCCCAATTAGTCTTTCGTTTTCTGTTCTTACTTTCCCCAAAATTTATTGTTAGAGTTTCTTGACATTAAAACTTTCAGTATAAGCCTGTCTTTCCACTGACTTGCAGACTGTTAAGGGAAAAAAATCCCAACTTTTCTAAGCTGTCTTGTGAAAACCAAGAGGTAATATGATTATGAAATAAATATATGTGTACAATAAACATAGCGATAGCAGATAAGTGAGGTATAAAGTAGTGCCAAATAATCTCTTTCTTCAATTTTGTTAGAAATGTGAACTAGACATGTGCAAAGGTAAAAAACATATCACAGTAGATAAATGCCAATTGAAGTATAGAAAAATTTAGTGTGTGTTATGGAGTTAAGAGAACTGTGGTGAATTCTGCATTTGTTGTATATTTAGTGAATTTTCAGTGAGTATTCAGTCAACATGTATTTGATGCAACTGATTCATGTATACTGATGGTTTTACTATCCATGTCAGGACTGCCCAATACTAAATTTGGTAGGCTTCTCTGCAAAATACAGATGAGACTTTTAGCACCTAATAAAATCTATTCTTACATTTGAAAGCTGGGTAGTGTGATTTTTGGTTGTGATATATGACATATGAAACATGGATCTGTTTTACTTTTTTAGGTAAGATTGCTTCAGATTTCATAATGTACTGCTCAGAGGGAAGGAAAAAAAGCAGAGAAGTTTGTAGCTATCGTGTTTCCTCTAATCTTCTGAAATATTTTTTCCTTTAATTTTGGTTTAATTTCTGTTTGAGTTTTATACAATTTCTTGATGCATATTTCTCACATTCAGAGTGGAAATATTGCTGTGGCTTGTGCTATGAGAATTTAGTTTCCGTAATGTCATTTCTTTAAATACTGGGGCTATTAAAATACACTTTAATTATCTTTTGTTATTATCTATTGTTTTCACCCTTCCCAAATATTTTCATGATGAACAAAGCTTTAAATTCTAGCATGATCAAGACATGAAAACACAAGAATAAGTAATGAAAATATAAAGTCTGGTTAAAACAAGAGCAGAATCCAAAAAGTATAGATAGTTTTCAAGGGTGGATATTGTAAATAAGATCAACTTGTAGCAGTCTGTACAGGGGGAATGTAGTCTAATACAGTTGGCTAGCACATTTAAATCAGCTGCTGTGGGAAGGAAGACAAATTAGGCTGGACAGACAGCAAGAAGATTAGGAATCACCACCAGGCACTTTATAGGGTACTTTTGACAAGAATCTTGGACTAAATATTTACTAGTCTGAATGCTGTATTGCCAGAGAGAATGGGCAAAAGAAGTTATTAAACTGTCAACAGCATCAACTGAAAATTCTAAAATTTCCCTACAATTCGTGAATCCCTTTGAATCTCTTTCACAGTGGAACTACTCATAATTTTGAGTATTCTTAAATGGAACCCATCAAATCAAGTAAAATTTTGATTTGTTAAAAATGTTGACTTTTGCATAGCCTAGAATCTAAAAGACTTACTTTAATAATTTAAAGAGTTAAATAATATATTCCAATAATGTTCGTTATAAAATAGTGTAAAATATTTTGTAATATTTAGATTAAAGAGAAATTTTGCTTTGCTTTGCTTGAATTTATTTTTAAGAATTAATTTATTGTGCAAGAGAAACTCACTTAAAGATAATCTTGACATCAGGTCAAAATCTATATTTAATAAAAACCAAATTTGGAAAAACACTGTTATATTTTCATCTTTTCACTTTGATACCTTTTGTTCTGTCATAGTACCACTATTGCTATAGTTAAAATTATGATTTAAAAAAATATTTATTTCCAACTGATTTGCTTTACTTAGAACATCTTATTCTTTCTGGCAAATTTTTCTTTCACTTTTCTGAAGTAGTCCATACAAAGCCTATAATTTTTACTGGCATACAAAGGTGACTTCATGTGGGTAATCAGAGATTAAACATAGACCTACCAACATTGTTTCTAAATATGTCAGGATTCAATATGGTCCGAGAGAGAAGAAATATTATAGAAGGAAGTTTACTTCAATATCTAAAGCATGACAAATGAATATTGCGAGGGTAAGTTTTTGTAAGTGAACTGGGGTCCCTCTTATTTCTCTTGAAGTAGGTGCTACTACTTTATGGCAACCACAAAGGAAGGCAGCTATTAAGCTCGTTTTCTCTTTTGATGATATTATACGTTTGTTGTTGGTTACTGCTGTTATTGTTGCTTTTAATCAGAATTTATACTATATATTTGCTGACTCTGGCCTTCAGTTACTTCTTCCATTTTTATTATTATTTGTATGATGTTTCTACTTCAAGAATCTTAACCCCAATTCATGTTAAACAGACGTAGAGATATTCTTTAGCCGTTCTCTGTTTTAACACAATTCTAATTATTTGTGCGATTATTTGTTCATGTGTTAATATTCCACTAGATTCTAATCTGAGAAAGGACAAATCATGTGTGTAATCTTCACTGTCACTTCCTGCTAAGTAGTCGGCAAGTGAAAATATCTATTCATTCAACACAAATGTTCTCTTACTCTATTATCCTAATTCTTTGTATTAATAGGTTTTTCAAAATATAACTGGAGAGAAGTAATTCTTTTGATGAATCACAGGTTGAGTTCTCCAGGAAGCAGACCTGTGAATAAGTAGAATATTCAGAATAAATATTAAAGAGTAGGCATGATGGCATCATCCTTCTTGTGAATTGATTAGAAATAATTGATTTCAAATCTCATTATCTTTCTTAGATCTTCAACTTAGTTTTGGAATAGCCAATCGGTTCCATCTTTCTTATAATTTCTAACTCTTTCCATTATTTTCAAGTACATGATTGATACAGTGAGCTTGTAATTCATTTCTACCATTAGGTAATCCCAGTTTACCATAAACATGTTAACAATTGTATCATTACCTCACATGAAAGGTATCTATGTTCTACTTACCACCACGATAAAGGCCTCATTGCCAGCCGGCTGCCAGGTGGTCTGGCTCCAAAACAACTGGTCATCTTTGGCTACTCCAGACAGCACCTACCACTGTCCGGATTTCCCAGGAGCAGCCTTGAAACAGAATTTAGTGTTCAGGACTTTTTTGTGGGGTGGTGGTGGGGTGAACCTTATGCCTGATCCATTTAGTATACAAGAATCAAAGTTGAAAAGAGCAAGAAGTCACTTTGTAATATGGCATGAAAGCATGTACCAACTTCAAGAAAAAGGAGGCCCTGAAATGGCCTTTGGTATTAACGCTTGTCAAACCCAGATGACTGAGTCTACAAATCTTTACCGACTCGGTCACGGGAAATGGTCTCCGTGCAGCTGAGACACCTTCCAGGAGTTCCAGCCGGAGGCTCTCAGGACTCTGTCCCAGGGCCGCATGCCCTTTGAAGAACACGTGGTTAGCCTGTCTTTCCATCTGCTCTACCAGCTGCAGCTGTATTCCTAAATACAGTAGTACAATGGCCAGATCCTATTTCACTATACTTTATGTTTGCTTACAGGTAAAATAATTATTTAATTCATGGAAATTATTTTACAATACTTTTGACAAATTGAAGAAAAATATATAAACTATGTGTTCAAAGACAAAATGACCTTATTATATTTATGAAAATTAAGCTAGCCCAATCAAAGTTAATATTTAAACAGGGTTTTTTGTTTGTTTTTGTTGTTTTTTTGTTTTTTGGGTTTTTTTTTTTTTTTTTGGTGCTGGGGATCAGCACCTGGGGATCAGGGCCTTGTATTTAAAGAAGTTTTGATACATGAAACTTGCATAAAATTATATTTTGTCTGTTTCTTTAATTTTGTGATACTCATTTTGTTTAGAAATGGAGGTAATTTTAATTAAAATATAGAATTTAAACATTGTATAACAGATTAGGTACCAATTGATAGCTAAAATTCATGCTTTATTCTGCATATACACTTCAAACTAATCAATAACAATGTTACACAAGAATATAAAAAGTAAAGATTACTTTATTCTTTCTTATCTTTTCTGCTAGTTCTGCTATGGCTTATTACTGTAATTCTGCACTGATCACTACCTAGAGGTCCTAAATACACCACTTAAAAGAAAGATACTCTTTCCACAGATATCACTGGAAGAAAATATGGGGCAACTCACTCATCCCAATTATTTAAATTTAACAAAAACTAAGACATAAGACAATATCAGCATATTAGCATTGTCAGACAAAGACGCCATACTTCAGACTGGAATTTTGTGTTCCCCCGAATTCACATGTTGGAGTCCTAACCCTCAATGATATGTGTGAAAGGGAGGGCCTTTGGCAAGACCTTCATGGTGGATTCCTCTTGAAGGAGATCAGTACTTTTCTAAAACACTCCCAGAAAAAGCTTTCATTTGTTTTCTGCCTCAGAGATATTAAGAAAACAACAGTCTGCAGTCTGAAGAGCAGCAAAGATTTACCATGCAGGCACCCCAATTTTTGACTTTCAGGCACCAGAAATATGAAAAATAAATTTCTGTTTTTTATAAGCCACACAGCCTATAGTATTCTATTATAGCAACCTGAAATAAGACACAGGGAGAGAAGTGACAACATAAAATATCATATTTTCTAGAACTAAAGTAAACATCTTTTGAAAGTCACATCCTCCGCCATGGGTTCAGTTTGTGTAAATATTCAGTCTTAATATGGTTTCTCTGCCTTCAGACCCTTCATTCCTTCCCCAAACTCTCCCAACTTCTTGCTCCTTTCGCAGTCCAGTCTCTACCATCTTTTAGATACCTCAACACTATGTTTAGGTTTTTGAGCTTAACCTACCTGCTTCCCCTAGTGGTATATGTTCCTCAATCTTTGCAATTTATCTGGACCTGTAATGCCCTCTGAACTCCAATATGGCAATTTGGTGATGGTGCTTAAATCACTGAACTTCATCACACTTCAGAAATTTAGACGGCAGGGATAGTGATGCAGTGTGGTTGTACATTCACACTTTCACTAGTCTGAATCTCAGGCAAACTATTACATTGTCCCATTGGGAATATTCCCTGTATGAGTATGAGCTGGCCAAGATGATACATTTTCCAAGGAAATGATTTTATTTTATTTTCAGAGACACAGTCAATTTAAGGAATAAAATAATTTTAAACCGCCTCTTAATTTGGCAAGAACCCCTAGCCAGTAAGGATTCAATATTGCTCATAATATTCAAATGTAGAGTTTGTAACTATGATTCATGCCTATTCCAATTTGTGTCTTCTTTGTTATTTTAGGTTAAGAAAATTTTTCAGTATTAACTATTAAATGTTTTAGGAATTTATTATTATTATTATCATCAGTATTATTATTGTTGCTGTTGTTGTTACGTTATTTAATTACTTTTGCCAAGGGTCTAATTCTGCCAAGGAGAAAAGAGACTACTTTGCACTGCACAGGGGCTTGATCCATTATGAAAAGGAGGCTGAAACTGATTAAAGATCATCTTTCTCTGAGAGAGTGGTATGACTTCTTTGCATGTGTGCATGCGTGTGTGTGTGTCTGTCTGTGTGTGGCTGTTTGTGTGTGCACACGTATAGGTGGTCCTGGAGATTGATCCCAGGTCCTTCACTCCGAGCTATGTCCCTGACCTTTTTTTTTTTTTTTTCCTTATTTTTTAACTTTGATGCTAAGTCATGGTAAGCTGCCCGGCAAGGACTTTAGTTTTCAATTTTCCTGCCTCAGCCTCATGAGTACTGTGATTTTAGAGGTCTGCCAGTGCATCTGGCTGGAATATGAATTCTTACAAATAAAGTAGTCAACTTCTTACAAATAAAGTATAGAAGAGAAGAATGCCATTCAAAATCTCAATATGCAAATTACAGCAATATACTTAGAGTTCCTTGATGTTGGAAATAGTATTTTAAATACACAAGCATTACCTTTCTAGGGTATATATTATTCAGGTCATTCTTAGATAGATATCCACGAAAAGAACTTTTGGTAGGAAATACAATGGATATAATGCAAGATCAAAGTAAGACTTTAATTCCCTCGCATTTGGTTCTGCAGTGGATATGGATATTTCAAATGGTGTATTACATGTACTAAAGCCAACAGAATTGTACCTCTGACAACAGAGCATTCAATACTTTAGAACATGAATCAAATAGTATCTTCACTCATTTTTGTGATTGTAAAACACAGTTTTTCAATATGCATAAAATATAATTCTGTTATTATAAAAATGACTAATTATTATTATTATAGTACTACCTATGTACTATCTTAGGAAAAATAGTCCAAATTAGATTGCCGCTATGTAGAAAATTTTGGACATAATATTTAAATTTTACATGTAATATATAATGAAGTTCATTAAACTATTCACATAGGGAAACTATGTGAATGTTCTGGAAAAAAATTGGCCAGCTAACATTCTATTGCATACATTGATTAACTCTCAATTTGAATTCATGTAAAATCAATCTGAGACATAAAGAAATAAGTTATATTCCTTAGGAAAAATTCAATACTAAAAAATATCTACACTGTTCTTTTTTTCTACTCAAAACCTACTTCCAAAGAAGACGAGAAAAATTAAAATAGCATGTCACTTATTATTCTATCCACATGGTTGGCAAAATGTAATTGTTAGAAAACAGAACTGTTTTATTTGACAGTCTAGTAAAAGCTTTTTTGATCCTGGAGCACCCTGATGTTTTCCTTTTTCTTTTCTTTTACTTTTATAACTCTGGACATTTTTTAGGGGCTATGGGAGAAAAATCTTTGTGCTGATCTAAATGTCAGCTTCTAAATAAAATTAGAAAATATTTTTTGGTACAGATATAAAATGAAAAAAAAAATACAGCTTTCCAAGGAAAATGGCTTTTCTTTTTTCTGAACCTTTTAAACCAGAGAGTCTTCCCTATTTAAATTTTCTTAGACTTTAAGAAAAAAGTAAATAAATGAATAATTTATATCTACCTTCCTAAATGAATAATCATTGATTTTCTAAAGACATTTAAAATTGTTTAATCTTTTTTGTATTAAACATGCATTTTAGGGAGGTAGAAGAGAATTAATTTACAGAATGTGTAATCAGATGATTTCTCATGGAAAATAGTCATGAAATACATAAAAAACTAAAGCAGATTTGTAGTTGAAAAACAAATTGCTTGAACATGAGTATTTTAGAAAACAAAGGAAAAAATGAAATAGAATTGTTTCATTTTTCAAAAAACCTCAGTTAATATTTTAATAACTGAAAATCTTCATATAATGTTAGATGGAGTAACACTGATTAGCAAGAAGTGATTATGTAGTAAGAATAGTATGTGCATAGCTGAATGGACTACCAGGAGGGGCCCTGGTGGGAAGAAGTGTACAATCGGTGTGGCCATGTCCCTGCAGACTACACATGGCTCTTGGCCCTTTCCTTTGTGGCTCCTACAATTCTCTGTGCTTCCTGGATGTTGTGAATTAAGGAGAATTTTTTTCCACTATGGTCTTGCCATATGATCAAAGCCAGCTGATCATTCTCTGAAAATTATGAAATCATAAGCCAAAATAAACCTTTCGTCTTTCAAATTGTGTGTCAGGCATCTTGTCCCAGTGATGTGAAACTTGAATACAGGAGATTTGTACCAGAGAGGTGGGACTTGAGAAAGGGTTTGCAGGATGAGTTTGGAGAAGTCTGAAGCTGGATAGAGAAAGCCTGAAATTACACAACAGAACTGATGTGTAATTCTGAGCTCAGAAGACCAGAATCCTGGTAGGAATGTGGACAGTAAATGCCAGGCTCATCAGGCTTTAGACATGAACACGGACTTTATTGAGAATCAGATTACATTTTTCATTCTGACTAAGAATTAGTTTATGTTTTGTGTGTACTCTAAAATGTTATGTGACACTAAGTTTAAGAAAGTAGACTAATTAGTCTGGCAGACAAAATTTCAAGGCAGCCCAAATTTCAGGCTGTGGCTTGGATACACTGGTTGCATTGAGTCAGATTTATAGTGAGAATTGGGAGCACAAAGCAGAGTACAAAGACTGGAAAAACTTTCAGTTTGGTCCAAAAAGAAACAAATGTAAAGTTGGGGCCAAAAAGAGGCTGTCAAAGACATTAGTAACATTAAAAAGAAACCAAGTGCTTTCAGCAAGTATAAAAGAGAAATATAACATAAGAGCATCTCAAGAATCAGCAAGACTTCACTCATAGTAGGCTCAAGGCTGACAATTGTAAATATTTCATTTTAGAAGAGCACCCCACTCCCACCTCCTCACACCCTGAGTGGAGCATTCCAAACACTTTGGAACTAATATCTTACCAACACATGGCCCGGATGCTGAACACGACACTATAGGATTTAATGTTTGTCCTGCTGGCTTTTGGTCTTTCTTTGGTCCAATTCTTTTTAATACCTCCATTGCTCCCTTTTGAAATGGGCAAGTTTCCACAGTCCCACTGTATCTTGGCAATATATAACTTGCTTTTGGAATTGTATAGGGATTCACAGCTACTGATTTGCCTTGTGGCTTCGAGGAGATTTTGAATTTGTACTTTTGAATGATTCTAGATTTGTTGAAACATTGGGAAAGGGATTTGTGGATTTTTCTTGTTCATAGAATAGTTATGTAATGTTAGTCATGCTATGACTTTGTCATTGTGTTTATTTGGATGTTAACAATGGTTAAGGAGTTGTGATTTGGCACCAAGTTCACAAACAGTACTCATGCTGGTTAATCATTATTGTTGACTTGACAGGATTGGAGAGGTGAGTGGACTGTGTCGGCACTAACACCATCCATGGTTGGAGTTCATACCTGGGTGGACTATTGGGAAGTAAGACCTGGTTGGAGGAAGTGGGTCATGGGACCATGACTTTGAGAACTATATAAGGCACCCAGTCTACTTCTTTAGGGCTTGTCCTTCACTTTCTGCTTCCTGTGTGCTGTACAGTGGGCAGGTTTTTCTGCTATGCCCTTCCACCGTTATGTTTTCTGCCACACACACCTGATTACAAACTGACACTTCTGAAACTGTTAGCCAAAAATAAACCTTTTATTTAAGTTGCAGATACCATATATTTTGTCCTAGCAAAGAGAAAACTGATTAACAGACTATTTTAATGTCAAAAATCATGAACAGTATCAAGCAGTATTATTTCTAGTTATATGCGGTTATGTGGTACTGAGAGAAGTAATTATTAAATTCGGACCAAAATTGGAATGCTCTGTAAGAAAGGCAGTGAAATTCTCTCCAGGAAGAATTAGCTACTCTTAATGGCAAGTTTCTGAAATGAGCTTTCTGTTAGAATTATAATTTAAAATATGAGATATGACAGAAAAACATGATAATATTCAGATTAAAATGTATTACAGTAAAAGACATACTGCCTGTAGCCTGCTTCAAAATACTCCCAGCACTTGACACACATTTATCCAATCATTCCTGCCACTTTGTGGAGCAGGTCCGGAAGTCCTCTTTCATCAATGCCTTTCGTTTGTTTTCACGGAGGCCTCAGTCCCCTGAATCCATTCAAAACTTTCACTTCCGTGTTCATTGTGACTTTGAGTAACAGCTAGAATGTGCACATTGCTAGACCCACTGAATAAGGTGAATGAGGAGGACGAGGACACAACACAGCGGTTTGGTGCACCTGTCCTTTTGCTCTCCTTCAGCAGCGGCCTCCTTGTATTTTTTATCTCACCTTGAAAAGACACTCAAAAGGACTTTCAGGCTGCTTTAGAAATGACAAGAATGAAGGGGTAAGGGGGGTATTTTGAGGTAGGCATAATGGCAATGTGTCTTTTACTGTAGTGCATTTTTAAAAATTTAAGTAATATACTCATGGTCACCCTTTTTATGAATGCAAATATTATCAATTTACTGGAAATCATGATTGAAAAGCTACAATTTCTCTTTAAATACTAAAGGAGGCTATTTTTTTCCAAATTCGTCTATAAGTTCAAAAGATCTCTGTTTTATTTAAGCTGGATTTGGAAATAAAAATGATACAATTTAGGCAAAATAATCTTGAAAATTAATAACAAAGTTGGATGAGCTGTATATCCCAATTTTAAAACTTAACCACAAATCAAGAGTAATCAAGATAAGCATAGAAAGTCAAATAAATAGATTAGTGAGGTGGATTTGAAATTTCCAAACCCTTCCATCCCTTGTCAATAGATTTTCAAACTGAGATGCCAAGGCCATTTATGTGGGGAGGGGAGATAGGCTTTGTCATATAATCACTTGCAAAGAGAAAAGTTTAGAACAATTATTCACTTCATAAGAAAAAAGTATTTAATGTTGGCTTATGGAGCTACACATAAGAATCTATGAAATTTTTAGTGGAAAGCAGAAACCTCTCAGGACCTTGGCCAAGAAAAGATTTCTTAATTGCAATACCAAAAGTAAAATCTATACAAGTAAATGATGATAAATTATACTTTACAATATTACAATGTTGGACTACAAATATATTTATAAGAAAATGAAAACATAAGCTACAGAATGAGAGTAACTATTGAGAAATCATATTATAAAAGGCTTGTATCTAAAATACATTAATGATACTTTCAAATCATTAATCTGATGACAACTCAATTAACATAAGAAAACATTCAAATATTTTATGAAAAATAGATAAATGGCTAATACACCCATGAAAAGATGCTCAAGCAATAGTAATTAATTAAATTAATTTAATGTAAATTAAAACCATCATAAGATGCCACTTTAATTTCAGTTAAAGTGCTAAAATAAAAAAATATAGAACACATAAGCATCAGAGAGGTTGTGGAATAACTCCATGTCTCAAAAACTACTGATAACAATATAAAATGGTGTAGAAACTTTGGAACATAATTTGTTGGTTTCTTAAAAATAAATTTACCATACAGCCTACTAATTTCATAGTGGTTTCTATCCACATGAAATGAAAACAAAGTTCAACACAATGACTTCTGCAGAAATACTCATGAAGGAATTATGCATATTCCAAATATGCAGTCACTGATAAATGTATAAACAATGGAGTATTGTTCTGCAATAGACTGGTAGTGCGTATCATGGCATGAAAAACTTCCTAAAACTTGTCAAGCAAAGGTACCAAATAAGAGACAACATGTTTTATGATTACACTTATATAAAACACCCAGAAATAACAATGCTATACATTTGAACATCTTTTTTTAATGTTCTTTTTGGCATCAATGTATCTTCTTTGGTAAATTGTTTCTTTCAAGTCTTTTATCCATGTTTTCCTGTTGTGTTTGTTTGTATAAGTACTGAATTCACAGGATTCCTTTTATATTTTGAATACAAGACTTCTATCAAATGTATTACTTAACAAATATTTTTTCTTAGTCTGTGTTTTATCTTTTACTCTCTTAACAATGTCTTTCAAAAATCTTAATCTCATTGCTGATAAAATATCTACTCATAGTTAAAGTGTATTCTGCTATTTGGTAGATATTTCTGCAATTTTTAACACACCAAGTGTTGACATTATTTAAGCCACACATGACTTTGGTCTGCTTGTTCTGTTGTTTATTGAAAGAAGAATGAGAAAATCTGCAAATTAAATCATTGATTTCTCTACCTCTGCTAGTTGTCCTATAATTTGGTGCTTTAAATTAATTTGCTCTCTGCTATGAGCATTAAAGTCTAAAATTTTGTCATTCAGATGGATTCATTCCCTTTATTTACAACCTTCCTTCTCTTGTCATATCTTCATTTTGAAACCTAATTGGTCCAATATTAATATAGCCACTCCAGACTTATTTGATTAGTGCTAACATAGGATGTCATTTCCCATCATTTTTCTTATAATTTAATTGTCCTTGTAAATTGATATTCCTAACAGTTTTATATAGTAGGGGCTTTGTTGCACATTCCGACAATCTCTATCTATAAATTGAGAAGCATGTAACATCTGTGTTTAATGTAATTTTTATGTGGTTGGGTTTAAATCAGCTGTCTTGAAATTTGTTTTCAATTTGATCAATCTACATTTGCTGTCTTTTTTCTAACCCATCCCATCTTCTTTCAGATTATTATGATTCTGTTTCTGACCTATTAGATATATCATATTATTGTGTTTAATTGGTGGTTATTTAAGTATATATAGTATTGATTTGTAATTGATCACATTCTACCTTCAATGATATTATATCTCACAATTGTATAAATCCATTTCCCTCCTTCTGTCCTTTGTACTGTTACCATTTTGCTTTTGTATTAGCATATGAAATAAAAAGCACACTGCATTGTTTGTATTTTTACTTAAGCAGACAGTTATAGCTTAAAGATATACAAAACTAAGGGGGAAAGTTCATGTATTTATCCATTCAGTTACCATTTCTGGTATAATTTTTCTTTTTTATTATGCATAGATCCAAAATTTTTCATATCATTTTCCCTTGGTATTTTTGGTTATATAGACTTAATAGTCATATCTTCCTTCTGTCTTTCTGCTTGATTAGTGTTTATCATTTCATTTTTGCTTTGCACGATAAAAATCACTAGGTGAAGAATTAGTGGATGACATTTGTTATCCTTTCTGTACTTTACATATTGTGCATAATTGACATCTGATTTTTATGGTCGCTGATGAGAAATTTGCTCTCATTTTCATCTTTGTATCTCTGTGTACATAATGAGTTTTATCATGCTGGTTGTGTAAAAGCTGTTGCTTGTAATGATTATCGCATGCTTTTCTCTCCTTTTCTTTAATTCTAATGATTGTTATTCATTCAACATAGAAGTGTTAAAATTATACTTTTAATCAAATTTGGAGCATTTTTTTCTATTAGTTCTTCAGATATTTATTTTGTTTTCTCCTTTAGGGATTTCTAAGGTTTTACAGTATTTTTTTTTTCTTGTTGTATTTCAGTTTGGATATTTTATATTGCAATTTTTTTTATTTTAATGGTACATTTTAATGTACATAGTGATAACATTCACCATAGGGGATTTGTACCTGTACATGATACATCTTGTTGCTTCTTTTTTTCCCATTCCCCTCCCTTCCCCCCTCCTCCCTCCTTATTTACAAAAGTTTGTTTCCATTTTTTCCTTCCTTTTCTTATTTCTCTTGTCCCTCTGTTCCTTTCCCTCTCCCCCTCCCATGTTCCCTTTCCCATTTGTACATTTTCTTCCCTTTTCCAATATAATACATTTTAGTCTTTATTTACACTTTGAATTTCTCACACCATAGAAACAATGTGGTATTTAGACAGGTGTGTCCGATTTATTTCACTTAAGAGTATGGTCTCAAACTGCATCCATTTACACTGAAATATCTCAAGCTTATCATTCTTTATGGCAGCACAGTACTCCATTGTATATAAAAAATTTTTTTTTCTTTATCCATTCTGCTGTGGATGGGCATTTGGGTTGTTTCCAAGATTTAGCTATTTCAAACTGTGCCACTATAAACATGGGTGTGCACATATAGCTGCAGTATGATGCTCTTAATTCTTTTGGGAAGATACCAAGAAGGGGAATAGCTGGGTCAAATAGAATCTATAGTCCTAGTTCCCTGAGGAATCTCCAGACTGATTTCCTATTCAACATCACTGGTCATTCGAGAGATGCAAATTAAAACAACCTTGAGATTCCATCTCACTCCAGAAAGAATGGCTATTATCAACAAATCAGCCAATAACAAATGCTAGAGGGGCTGTGGAGAAAAACAAATCCTTCTCCACTGTTGTGGGAATGTAGACTGGTGCAACCACTATGGAAATCAGTATATTACAATGTTTTTACATTCACTGTTTTTTTTTTTTTTTAAATTTTCCAATGACTAGTTTGTTGATAATTTTATCAGTGAATTTTTTTAATCTAAGAAAAATTTGCTGGAGCTCTGGAGATATTCCCCTCTAATTCTTTTGGGTGATTCTTTCCCCCAAGTCCTCGTGTGTGTTTCTGCACCGATCAGTACTTAGTTGAACACTAATGTGAGACCCAATGAGGGACTCTGAGAGTTCTTCATTTTCTGGTTCTCAGTTCATTGTAGCCACCCATGTCTCCCTAGACTCTTTATACTTTTTGTTTCCTTCCTTCAAAATCATATTTTTCAATTTGATTGAAAAATGCATTGAGGATGGTTGGTTTTTAAATGGTATTTAATTTATTTTTTGGTTCTTTAATGTCAGAGGGTAAAATTTAGTTCCATTATTTCATCATTTCTGAAAAATGGACATTCTGGAGAGTTCTCTATTCTAATTTTTTCTCTCCCACTCAAAACGAAATATTCTTAAAGAAGGGCCACATAACCTTCACTTTTAACAACATTTATAAATTAATACTATATCACTTACTATTTATTTTGATTAGACAATTTAAAGAATTCCATGGGCCACACTAAACATCTCTGAAAACATATTGAAGTTTTATTTTATGTTAACACCAATCTCTATTCACGAATAATCAGAAAACAAAAATTGTTACTCCACATTATCAGTATTTGTTACAAAGTAAATCATTCCAGGATAAACTATTATATCAAGTGACGTCACTGAAGTAATTTCGGAAGTTGATTCCAGCAAATGTGCTCCTAATGAGATTGATGAATTTATCAATTTGTGAGCTTTGTTCTAGAACAACTAAATCAAAATCTCTAGAAGCGTTGTGTGGAAATTTTTATTAGAACAATCGAATTACAGAAAATAGAAAACAATACTACCGTTCTAGGATAGTGTGCTTATCAGTTAGGTTTGGGAAGCACAAACAAATATTTGCAATCATATTTAAACAACAGAATGATTTATAGAATATTGTGTCTTTTGGCAATAAACAAATGTAAATACAGTACTGACACTCTTACTTTCCCATTTAATTGTGCTTTAATCACTTATGTCTTTTTTGAAGATATACAGAACTGAATATATTTAGACATAAAAATGTAAGGATGGTACACTAGCTTATATGTGATTAGCTTCTGTTGCTGTCAAGGAAGAATAAAACTACCGGAAAGTAACTATTTAACTATTGGATTCAAAGGTATAATACCAAAACAATATAGTTCCCTCCTTGAGTAATTAATTTTATAAAACCTCAATAAGTTTTAAATTTTTTTATGATCATTATGTATACAATGTACCAATGCATGTTCTTGGTAAAAATAAAAATAAAAAAAAAATAAAATTTTATCCAGGAATATATTACACAATATATAGTATAATTACATTATACTTATATAACCATAGCATTTTGATAAAAGTAATCAAGTTAAAGTTAAAGGAAAAATATGAAGTTTATAATTTTGCCCTTCTATGTGCCCCCAAAATTTATATATTGAAACATAATCACCAATGTGATAATATTAAGAGATGGCACCTTCAGGAGATGATTAAATCATCAGGCAGAAAGCTCTCCAAAATGAGCTTTGTGGTTTCATAATAGAAGGTACAAGGAGCACCCCAATCCTTTCTGCCCTGCGACTGCCCTTCCTGCTGTCCAGGAAGCAGCAAGAAGGTCCCATCCGGAAAGAGGAAAACGAGCCTTCATCAGCAAAGACTCGTGGGTGGTGCTGGACTTCCCGGCCTACAGAGCTATGAGTCATACATCTCTTTCTTTTATAGATTACCTAAATGTAGTATTTTGTTACGAAAGTAGTAGTAGACTAAGATGTCTGTGTTCAAGTTACTTAATTGTGTAGGTTTAAATTTATTTTCTAATATGAAAATTGGGGAATACAAAACTACCCCCAAGTTATTGGGAAAGAGTACACGCAACACTGCGTAGAAAAATGTCAACTAAAATATGCAAAATAATGGTAGTATATTCTCTTTTTCATTCTTCATGGTGCCACATTATTTAAAGATAAGGTAAACCTAAATATTAAGTAACCCTAAATATTATGCATAACACCAGCTCAGAATATTTCAAAAGAGATGATAATTTTATTCACAAAACTTTTGAAAGTATCTTTCTAAATAATGTGTTAATAAAAATAAGGTTAAATCAAATATCTAATTGCATATATTTTTTCAACTTCCTACGTGTTGCTCATTTTATTAAAATAAGTGTTTTCTTCAAAATAATTAAAATGTAAAACTGTACAAACTAATTTCATCTTACTTAAACCTAAAACGTTTTTCTTACAGAAGTTTGTATCATTAAATTTATTACCTAGATTTCTCACAATCATCCTTTGGAAATAATTATACTTTATTTCCAATTTTTGGGTAACAACAGATTGAAATTTTCTTTAAATTATGTTCAAATCTATAGTGACATCTGTTGAAGTACTCAGAGTACTCGTGGACAGAAATCAAATTTCAAGATATGTTCCATCTTTTAGGTTTTATTCAAACATTATGTCACTATTAAAATATTAAAAAGATTCAAGATCTATATTTGAATTATGTTAAAATATAAGCTCAAAAATAGAAGAATTTTTAATTATTTATAGCTGAAAACATTCTTCTCAGTACTGTGCCTGATACAGAATAGACGTTTAGTGAAAATTAGAAAATTAATGCTGAATAAGTGAATATTACACTAGCTTAAAATATTTCAGATTCTATGTAAATATTCAGCAGAGTCACAACTGTAAATCTTATTCTAGATATTCTGTGATTTTTAGAAATATATTTTAGTATATGTGCTGGCGAAGTGAGCACAGAAATGTATTTTCTTCAATAATGTTTCAGAAATTTTAGAATTGACTTAGTCCAGGTTTTTCTTCAGGTTTTCTCTTCCATCAAGTGTATTCAAAACAGAATTTGGAAGGTGAAGTATTCTTTCATGGGTGAGTGTTGAGTGATGAATAGTAAAAAATGGTGGGTTTACAATTCTGTGAAAATAATATAATCCTAAAAGTATATTTTAACAATATTTTGGTATCTTGGCAAATTTATCAGCAATATTTCCATTTCTTTTCAAAATTAACTTATTTGATCAAGCTAGAGAAAGTGGGAAGGATTAAGCATGTAAGACTAAGGTATGATTTTTAAATGAGCCATACAAATGATTGATAACTTAAAATCAAACATGTTAGGACTTGCTCTTCTCACTGCTTTTTGTCTATTTACAATATTTTCAATTTTTCATATTAATAAGTATTCTCTTAATTACAAATGACAGTGTTACTTGACTCTACATCAGTTTTTTTTTTAATCCACTTGGCAAGAATTATGGATAAAACCAGAATTTTCATTCAGATTTCCACTTAATACAGATCAAAGAGTAATGTTTTGGGCCCTAATTCTGATAATCCCAAGAAGGGCTCTCGTCGTACCAGATCACACTACATCTCTGCCTCTCAATTGTGAAGTCTGACAAGGGTCAAGATGTCCAGATGTGTTTGTATCTGAACACACCTGTATCACAATTGGTGTGGACGGTAGACAGGAGGTTGGCTGATGGAACCTTTGTGCATGTGGCGTAATAACAATTGAAGTGATACAGGGCACGCTAGAAGCAACACCATGGACATCTACTATAATTTGTTTTCACTTCTTTCTCTGAGAGTACATTGGATATCTTTGTCAATAACTCTCTGTAAGAATTTAAAGTTTAAAAACAGAATGATGGTTTTGTAAAGACAGAAATTGCTTTTTTTCCCCAAAGTATTTTTCCTATCAAAACATTTTGCTTTTCCATCTACAAAGAAATTTATTTTCGTTTTAAATGTAGAACATGTTGATTTTTCTCACATTACAACCAGAACTATATACTCACCCAACCAGACTTTTTTTGTTGAAATATCACTATATTTAGTAAAACAAGTATATTGATCTCTTTCCTAAGCAAAGGTAAATATTACTTTTCTGGCATTTATTCATAAATAGAAAAGGCCCTTATTCACTCATTATTACAAATGGCATGTGTTGAAAGTATCTTAAGTATGTTTGTTAGCACTGTCTGTGAAAATATTTATGCATTCAAATCAATTCTACCAGCTGAGATACCTAATTCTTAGAAAAAATAATTGGATTATATACTTTGCATAAACTAGGTCAAGTGTTTACAGCTTCAGTTTAAATTAGGACACAAGAGAACAGGTAAGGAATATTTTAGGACCCACACATGTATAGTTTTTTATAAATCTGCCATATGTTTAGGCATAGAAGCCTAGGAGGAGGTCAAATTGTCTAAACCACCCTGTGATTTTTCTAAAGAAATTTGAAACACCATCTACAACATGGTACACTGAAGACCGAGACAGTTAATTTATCATGTGAGATGCAGAGGTGAAGATGGGAAAACTTCATGGGTGTGCTTCTGTAAATAGTCTGAATCTACAAGTGAAGCTAATAAACTAAGCCCACAGGAACAAAAAAATGACTTTGGCAGATTGGAAAGAGAAGCTCCTGTTTCTCAGATATGTTCAGACCAGCTCTTCCCAGAATTCTATTCAGGCATTTATAGACTCTTCACTAAAGAACAGAGAGCACACTCTACCCTGAAACTGACCTCAAGCCCACACCACCTCCAAAATTTCACCCAACTGCATCATTCGAAATTTCTTTTCTGCAAAGTTTCTTTCCTCTCTGCTTCGCAGGGCTTACATGAGCCCTACATATGTTGTCCTTTATGCAAGTTCTCCCTCCTTTACAATAATGAAAACTATATAAATCCTGCCCATTTATATATCTTACTTACTCTCTAGACAGCTCGTACATTCCTGTTAAACATTTACTATATGGTATGTCATGTTTGCTATGTAAACTAATCTGGAACGTTGTGGAATTATGTTAACATAGAGGATCATGGAAAAATCACAAGTCTTGGCATCAACAGAAACTGTATTTTGTTGTTGACAAATATGGGTTTTCAAATCGTTATAAAATTTATTACAAGGCCTTTTTAAATTTCACTAAAAATTCCAAATGAGTTGCAAATTCACATAGAAGAAAATTATGTGGAAAAGACAATGAATTACTGAAATGAATGCTAATTATACAAAATCACATTAGAGGGTTCCAAATGAATGCAATGCTACCTAATATAGGTCAAACTCTGCTCAATATTTAATCAACTGATTGGGAAGTAGAGGAAAGTGAATGTTGATTACCTTAGCAGGCGAGGAAATGTGGGAGAAATTGTAAAATCTTGGGTGGATAAAACTATGTTACCACCATTTCTTGAAATTACAGTCATCCTTTCATGCGTAAAATGAGATTTTCCTAAAGAAAAGTGCAAGTTTTGAAAGAAACAACAACCAAATCTATGGTCGCTGTTGTTATTTTATTAAATATTTTATTCAATAACGGCTTCTGTTTTTTTCTCCTAAAATATAGAATTTCATTTCATAAATACTACTTGGAAAAAATGGTGATTATACATCCAGAAACAGAAAAGTGCTTATAAGAAAAAAAAAAATAAAAAGTAAATAATTTATAAATATAAACTTTATGTAATATCTAAATTTAGAACTGGATTTTTCTTGGAAAAATCAGCCTTAAGCATCTCTTTCTTATTACGAAATTAGAATTGAAAGTTTTGAAAGATTTGCCAAAATTACAATGATGGAGAGAAAGAACTCAAGCCAAAGCTAAGCGTATTATACCAATTTTCTTTCGTTCTCCTTCTTTTTTTTTTTCTTTTTAACAAAATAGTGACTGAAGAGAGGTTATAGTCATAGACTATCCCTCTGAGAATATGAGCGTCTCGTGTTTTAAAGTAAGTACCGTGTGTTTTTCCATATAAAAATTTAATGCTTTATTAGTTAGACCTAGAATATCAGTCTGTTGAAATTGTTCCAAAAGATGTACAAACATGGCCACATATTTTATAGAAGATCTGAAGCATTTGGAAATGCTTTATGCTTAAAGTATACTAAAATAAAGTATCCTGCAATAAAGTAAATTCTACCTCCATAGTACATGGTTTTGGTCATCCTAGTTGATGACTTGGATGTTCTGCGGATGGAAGAATAGCATAACATATTCATAAGTGGCTTACTGGTAAGTTCAGATAAGAGGACATTATTTAAACACTGTAAAGAACTTGTTTTATTTCAATGAATTATCCTATGCAAAGCAGGAACATCATGGTGAGGCGCATGAAAAGGCAAAGATGTTTAGTTACTGGTGGTGGTGAAACAAATCAGGAGAATAATGACAGAAAGGGACCAAAGGCCAGATATAGTACCCAGGCTCATGTCATGCAGACACACCCAGAAGTGTGCTTTACTAATCCCCTAGGCCACTCCCAAGTCATTCAAATTGACAAGCTTATCTATCATACAGCGGCAACGTCTCACTGTGTCCTTATATAGTCGAATATTCTGTCTCCATTATAAAGCCACTAATGCCCACGAGAACGCTCTAGTACCATAATCTAATCACCACTCAAAATTATCCACCACTTAATGCTATCATTTTAGGGGCTACATATCAGCATTTAAATTTTAGGGAAGAAGAAACAAACATTCAGACCATAGCAACTTTTTTAAACAAAAGTAATATCTTCGTTTTAAAATGCAACATGAGGCTTTATTAAATGACTTGAAAATTTGAGATGAATAAAAGTGACTTTTTGAGGAAGTACTTCAGATTCTTCATCTTAATATTTTCAAAATATACATTCCTAAGATCAACAGTGCTTATTTAAAAGTGAAATACATCTTGAAAATGCAAAATGAATAATTTATCTTTTGCTCTTCAAACCTTAGAACTGAGTGACCTTTGAATAGCATAATCAAAAAGCAAAGAACAAATCACTATATTTTAGGTCTATATTTAGTGTAACAGTCCCCAACTAAAAGTTAAAGCCCCATCAATGGTAGAATGGAAAATGAAAATACAATATTTAGTTTATTAATTAGCATAGGAAATTAGCCTAAAACTACACAAAATATACACACAATCCTTGCAAACACAATGAAAAAGAGAAACCAGATCAAAAGAATATGTCTTACATGATTCCATTTATAAAAGGTATAAAAGCAATCCTATTATATGTCAGGAAATTAGTTTCCTTAATGATCAGATCTTGACTTGATAGAGGTGCAAGGGTGTTTCTGAGTATGCTGAGTATGCTGGTAATATTCTGTTTCTGGTCCTGGGAACAGGTTACATGAGTGAGTTTAATTTATAAGAATAAATCCACCTGTACAATTATAATGCATCCATTTCTTTATCTACATTATTGCAACTTACTCATTATATGCTCAGCAATGAAGAGAAATAGACAAAAAGAGAAAAGAATCAGAGCACAGCATTAGCTGTGAGCTTCAAGCCTGGATAATGAAGGGCACCTAACACGTGCAGAACTGGTTGTTCAGCTTTCAACTGGAAAGTAAGAGCACTATGGTTTGGGTATGGCTCCAGCGTGTCCACCAAAGTTTCATGTGGTGAAAGGTTGGGCCTCAGATTAGCGATGCTGAGACACTGTAGGAGGTGGGGCTAGTGGAAGATGATAAAGTTACTGGGGGCACTGCCCTCCGAAGGAATTGAGGCATTTCTCATCAGACTACAATTAGTTCCTGGCGGAGATAATTGTCATAAAAAGGATGAGGCTGGGCCCTGAATCTCTCTGGCTTTCTGTCGTGCTTTGAGATTTCTTCCATAGGCACTTTTCTCATTGAGATACCATTGAGCATGAATGCCTCACTAGACACTCAACAGGTGGAACTGCCCAATCCTGGACATCCAGCCTTCAAAATTAATTTACCTCTTTCTTTATAAAGTACCTGCCTCTGTTATTTTGTGATAGCATAGAAAAGTGTAAAAAGTCTTACAAATTTATTATCTATGTAGGTCAAAGAAAACACTACTTTGATATAACATAGAGAGATAAGAAATATTGGCAAAGGTTGAATTTGAAATGTACATTACAGTAATAAATTGGACACATCTAATCTCAGCCTCAGGCTATGGGAATTTAAACATCTGTGTTATAGCCTCTCTTGGGTATTTAAAGCAATAGCATCAACAATTTTCGTGCTTGTCTTGTAAGACAGACAACTTTTTTTAACTTTTCAATTGCTACCAAGTATATTTTTCATTCCATAACTCAGCTAATTCTGTGGCATTAATAAAACCAAGGTTTAAAAGTGGTAGACCTATGGACTTTATTTTTATTTCAAACACATATTCTGTGTTATCCTGTAACAAAATTGATTCATTGTTCAAATGGCTAATAGCAGCAAAGATGACTAAAGATAGAGTTATGAGATGCTACATATAGATAGACAGATAATAGATAGACAGATAATTAAATTGAGCTAAGTGGAAGCAATGTCATTTTTCTTTTTTATATATATATAAAAGAGTAACTGTAAGCACTTTTACATTTCTTTGTATGGTACATTTTAATTTTATTCTCGTTATAATTTAACATTTCTTCTTATAGTTTTGTAATACCGGTGCAATCAAATCATTTGTAAGAAATACTTATATAAAAGTTAACAAAGTGAAATTATGCACATTTATTGAATATACCAGCTCCAGACTGGTTAGATTGCGTTCATGCTTCTTGCTGTCCCAGACCACAGTGTCTGGAGACCGAGCTCTGTTCTGCTGTAGTGACTTCCTGCACTGTTGCATCTATTGCACCTTTTAGCCTTCCACAGTGCTCATCAACCACTTTTACCAGCTGTCCTTTATTGTTTTCCACTCTACCAAACCTGGGATGATCCTATAATTTACAGAGGTAGACATAGAGATACTCAAAACCTAAATTAAAACTATTTCATACCTACATGCAAATGAACATGCTCTATGTAAAGAAAATCACATATGCATGTAGTGACATTGCTTAGCTAAATAAATGAATTAAAATAACTAAGCATCCAAGTATACAGTTAAAAGTAAGCAATAACAATTATAATAAACCTCTATTGAATGTGAATCTTACGTCTTGGAGCTCTATGCCAAAGATGTGAATTAGAGAAACAGATAATAGCATCTGGAGTTCTTCCAGTAATTCTAATATTCATGAAATTATATGAACCATGCACTTGTAAAGTCATCACAAAAATTTTAGTAAGTAAATTGAAACTTGTGAAATTGATACTATTGGGAAATCATGCTGAATGATAGCTAAATGATATCAGAGTTGGTTATTTTTCTGCAGACATATTAAAAGTAAAGACTAGGGAATAAAATAATTCCCATCTTAGAAAGGAAAAGTATTCTTACAAAGGCTAGACAAGTCAAGAGAAATAATGATTTATGGGTACAAATATTATTTGAGTTATAGTTTGAACCATATTTACATTCACTTTTAAATAAGTTAACTGTAGAAGAGCACTGGGGCTTCACTGAACTTGTGTAGATCACCGAGGCCCGAGTCTTGTGCCCTGCTGGGAGCCATCTTATGCCAGTGCAGACTGTGCACTGCACAACTTCCTGAATTGTGAGTCCCTGTTAGTTCTTTTTAGGGCTGGTGTAACAAAGTGTTGTGAACGTGCTGACTTAAACACAGAAAATTATTTTTGCACAGTTCTAGAGGTCAGAAGATCAAGAACAAGTTACTAGTAGGGTTAGTCACTTCTGAGATTTGTGAAGGAGAATGCATTCTATGATTTTCTTCTGCTAGTTACTGACAGTCTTGGGCATTTCCAGGCTTCTGGACTACTACATTACAGTTTTTGTCTTCACACAGTTATGTAAATCTATCTCCCACAGTATCTCCAAATTTCTCCTTAATATAAGGATACCACTATGCTGAATTAGGGACCTATCCTATTTCATTACAATCTCATTTTAACTACTTGCATCCACAATGATCCTGTATCCAAATTAGGTCACACTGTGATGTACTAGGGGTTAAGATATTAAGATTTAAATTTGGTTGAGATATTAAATTTAGCCTATATGAGTCCTCACTCACATAAATTATATCAAATCTGTATGGTAACCATGGACCTTACAATTATAGCACAATATTAATCGTAATGAAAATCACAAGAAAGATATGATGTTCTTAGAATTAACTCTTCTTTTCAGATGGAAGAGCTCATTGTCAATGAAATCCTTGATATAACATTCAGAAACATATACTGTAATATACTGGGGGTCAGGATATCTGAGTTTGAAAACTAGTATGTAGCCTTGAATGATATACTTTTGTATTAAAACTTTTATTGGAGTAAAATATACATAAAAATCCACCAAAATTTTGAGTGTAAAATTTGATGAGATGCGATAATTGTATATAGACCTAAATAAACCCCACCAAACTTGTGATGGACAGCATCCCCAGCATTCCAAAAAGTAACCTCGAAGCCCTTTTGAGCCATTTACCACTTCTCTGGATATTAGAACCCACTAGATCTATTTCGTATAATCATAGTTTTATAATTGCTAGGCCTTCGTTTAAATGTTAAGATGAAATTTGTAATTCTTAGCAAATAGCTTCTTTAATTTACTATATCGTACTAATATCATGTCACAACAGATATCAATAGGTCATTCTTTCTAGTGGTAGAAGTACTTCACACAGCGCAATTTATATATAGCATGTTTTTCATGACTTGATGCACTTTCGTGTGTGTGTGTGTATTTCCACTTTGGAGCTATTATTCATTAGTTATGAATATCTGTGTACACGATTTGGTTTTTGTTTGTTTGTTTGTTTTTTTATTTTTTTGTTTTTTGTGGTGCCGGGGATCGAACTCAGGCCCTTGTGCTTGCAAGGCAAGCACTCTAATCACTGAGCTAAATCCCCAGCCCTGTGTACACGATTTTGTATTTAAGTTTTTTTCTCTTCAAAAGTATTTAGGAACAAGACAGTTTTCATATCACGAGCATACAAGTATGTGAGTTTTATAAAAAGTTTAAAAATATTATCCCGAGCATTTGTCCTATTTAGCATTCTCATTGACAGTGTATGAGACAGTTTCAATTTGTAACCAAAACTTAGTATTGTCTGTCTTTTTAATTTCACTAATTTTAGAGTATATGTAACCATCTATGATTATGTTTATAACTTGAATTTCTCTAACAACTCACAATATCATGCATCTTTATATGTACTCATGGTTTTAAAACTTGTTTGCAAACTTCAAATTGCTGACCCATTTAAAATTTGGGTTGTGGAGGTTGTTTTACACTCTTAAAAGTTACAGATTCTTTTTTCCAATAGGCATTTCAAGTGCTCTTTCAATTTAGCAGTTTATATGTTTAATAAATCTTTAGAGGAGGAAATTTTTAAAAATTTCAAAGTGGAATTTGTTAATTTTTATGACATTATATCTAATTTTAAAATATTTGCTTGTCTAGATTACTAGATTTTCCTCTAC
>PVJO010008702.1:0-73721 GCA_004026905.1 Hystrix cristata | reverse complement strand
AAGTCTTTCATCCGGAGGTACCCAGAACTGTGCTTAACTAATCGACTAGGTGTTTCTTATTCAAATTGACACCACAATTAATTATCACGGACCTGTAGGAAGCACATGAGAGGAGTCCTGAACAAAGCCGTACCATAAGTATAAAAGTTAAATGCTCTTCTAATTTTTTCAGCTTACCGTTCTCTAGATAATACACATTACCACAAATTTGTCATAATCATGGTTCTTGGAGTCATCCTCTCTAGAAGCTTTACTTTCACATGGAAATTCAGTTATTACCTGGGTGTGGTGGCACATGCCTGTGATTCCAGCAGTCTGGGAGGCTGAGACAGGAGGATTGCAAATTCGAGCCTACTTTGGGGAACTTACACTTTGCCCCCACACCCTGCTCTCAGAAAAGGAAGACAGGGTTGGGAACATAGCTCAGTGTGAAGGCCTTTGGTTCAATTACTAGTACTGTAAAATTCAGTTACTTGCAGTATCTTCAGTTAACTTTCTATTCCCTATTTCTTTCTTGTTAATTTATTTACATCATTTACATCTTTTTACCCCCAGTACTGGGGCTCAAACCCAGGACCTCAAGCATGCTAGACATGGTAGCACTTTACCTCTGAGCTATATTCCTAGCTCTTAATCTGTCATTTTTTTTTTTTTTTGGGTGCTTGCAAGGCAAGCACTCTAACCACTGAGCTATGTCCCCAGCCCCTCAGTCTCTCATTTTAAAAAACTCTGCTCTCTGCCACTATGGCCTGCTATGTGAATCTATCTATCAATAAGTTTTAAATAACGCTTTCCTAGATTGAGAGAAAT
This sequence comes from Hystrix cristata, assembly GCA_004026905.1. Lineage (NCBI taxonomy): Eukaryota > Metazoa > Chordata > Mammalia > Rodentia > Hystricidae > Hystrix > Hystrix cristata. The sequence continues at coordinate 72,911 of PVJO010008702.1, read as the reverse complement.
CAGGCTGAAAATTATCTTGTGTTGCTCCCTTCAATAAACTTTATATTCTGTTTCACTGGTGTGTGTGTATAAATACCAACTTTTGACAATGGAGTAATTCATTTTAATTACATACTGTGCACCAATGATATACCAGGTTCCATACAAAGTACAAAAATATCTAAGATAAGGTCCCCGTTCTGAAAGAGTTTCTAGTGTAGCTTCCAACTTTAAACTGCTATTACTCAGAAAATGTAAATTAGCTTTTAGTTACTTCCTAGAATTTGGAGTTATATATTGAATGCCTACTACATACTGTTTCAAATTTTCTCAATGATTCTCTGGTTATAGTTGCTTTTTGTTGTTCTCTTTTTTCTTTTTGTTTTTGTTTTTGAGACAGTCTTGACTACGCAGTTCAGGTTAGCTTTGAACTCTCTATGTAACCAGGACTGGCTTTGAACTCACAGTGATCCTCCTGCCTCAGCCTCCTGAGTGCTGGGATTACAGACATATGCCACTATGCCTGACTGGTTATAGTTGCTTTTATTTCCCATTCTTTGCCATTGTTGTTGTTTTTTGTTTTTGAGACAGGGTCTCATCATGTAGTCTAGGCTGGCCTCAAACTCATTATGGGTAGCCCAGTCTGGCCTCAAACTTGCAGCAATCATCCTGCCTCAGCCTCCCCAGTGCTGGGATTACAGGCATGTGCCACCACACATGGCTTCCCATTCTTGAAAAGCATTTAATCTTCATTAGCATTAATATATGTATTAGTCAATTATCCTGTACATAGGCATCCACACCTTTGTTCTAGTCTTAACATGTAAAACCCTCAGTGCTATGTGGTAGCTGTCACCAACCACATTACTAATTATAAAGTATACATTATAACATAAATTTAATATACCCACAAGTCTAGCTTCTAAAGAAATTTTATTTACTTTATTTATCCATGTGATTTTTACAGAGTAGCAAAATGAAGTGGTACATGGTCTCACTAAATTGCCCAGACTGCCCTGGAATTTGTGATTCTCTTGCCTCAGGAGAGGCCTACTTTAAAAAAATACTTAATCTCAAGGAGGGGTAATTTCTAACTCATGTTGATCACGTAAGATCATCAACCTGGGACATCAATTTTGTTGGGAATAAGAATGGGGGGTTGGGTTTTAGATCAGTGTAGAGCACTTGCCTAGCAAGTACAAGGCCCTGAGTTCCATCCCCAGCACAGCCCCCCCCCCAAAAAAAAGAATAGGGGTAAGGGGTCAAGCTCACTTTCCCACCAAGCCTCTTTTCCCCTAACTGGCTGCATTGTATGTTTAACTCAAGTTACATAAATGCTTGCTACCGGCCACATAATTGGGATAGATAGATAGATAGATCTAGGTTTGGTGGTGCAGGCCTGTAATCCCAGTTATTCGGGAGGCTGAGGCAGAAGGATTACAAACTGAAGACTAGCCTGGGCAATTTAGAGATACCTTGTCTCAAAACAAAAAAATAAAAATAGCTGGGTTGTAGCTCAGTGGTAGAGCACCCCAGACTGAATTCAACATGGGGCAGGAGAACGATGACGGGGAACTTTAATGCTAGAAGTACTTCCATATATGTAGTCAGTTTTCATAGCTTGTATCTGATCATCGACATGCCACAATTCAATCTCAAAATATTTAACTGGAAGTTTTCAAATTTTCATAGTAAAAAGTGCAAGAACAAACAGGACTGACTCAAAGGCAGGAAGTTAATATCATTTATATTTACCTTAAGTGGTACTGGGTTGAAAACAATCCAATTTACTAGATCTTGTTCGCTATTCACAAATTATTTGTAGGAGCCCGGTTATCCTTTGCATATTTTTTTTTCACACATACAGCAGTCTCAACAGTAGCACGGCTTTCAAAAGCCAGTTTCAGACTGCTAATATAAGGAAGCATTAACAACGACATTTTCATAGACTGAAGAGCTTTAATAAAAACTGAGTGCGAAAACTCCAAACACAGCTTCTTCCCCTGCCCTTGCCTGTAAATGAAACAAAAACACTGACATTCTGTAATGGATCTCTCAGCTTGGACCCAATTGTCCTTGCTGGTAGGAATCGTCCATAGGCGGTGTCAGATCCTCTAGGACCGACGCTTCCAGACATCCCCGAGGACGCGCGGGCCGGACCCGCGAGGGCCGGGCGGGTCACTGGGTCTCCAGCTGGGGGAGGCGCTCGCCCTGGGGTGGCAGGTCGGCGAACGCCTCTCTCTCGCAGCCCCGGGGGCCAGACTGCGGCGGGGGCACACACCAGACGGTCACAGACTTGGACACCGCGGTGCCTGCCGATCGCTGCCCGCGGGGAAGGTCTGCGCAGGCGCGACAGTCGTGCGACATCCGTCACTTACGGCCGGGGCGGTTGGAGCCGGGAGTTGGTGGCGCGGTGCAGGACTCTTAGGAACGAAGAGCTTGGTTGCGGGTAATCAGCAACCTTCCCCCCTTTCCCCAGTTATTCTAGGTGCTCGGGACCGCCGCGGAGCTTCTAGACCCGATGCGGGCGCCCAGTAGTGGACTGTCCCATCGCGCTCCTCTGCTGCTCCGGGTGCTCCCGCGCCCAGGTGGGGGTGAGGGGCGGGGTCGAGGCTGGGCTGGACTCCATCCCGGCGTCTTCCTGGGTAACTCGTGGCTTTTCTTGTTTTCCAAGACTGGTGTCCGGGGACTGATTTTCAAGGTCCGCCATGGAGCCAGAGCAGATGCTGGAGGGACAGACGCAGGTAGCAGGAGGCCCTGGATTCAGGGTGGCGGTGTACGGGAAGGCAGCGAGAGACAGGGTGGTATCTGGGTGACTCATGTTTTGTTTTCTAGGTTGCAGAAAATCCTCACTCCGAGTACGGTCTGACAGACAACGTTGAGGTAACTCGCCCAATTTCTCTCCATATATCTTGCCATATCTCTCCATCCCTTGTGATCTGGAGAAAACTTGGGATCCTTTTTTACTAGGTTACTTTGCGCAAGAGAAAGCTGTGCTATCATGAGCTCAATAGTATCGAATTAAAGGTAGCTTGTTTTACTAGCGGTATAATAACCTACTTGTTTAAAAATTAGAAGGTACTTTGTAATCGAATGAGTTACTTTGCCGCTGAGGTACATCTCTAGCCCTGTATTGGTAATCTTGGTGAATTCCCGGAGTTCACTGGTGTGATTATTCTTTGCCTATGGAATTGCTAGCGGTGTTTATTGTTTTGATACCAGTGTTAAGAAGAAACTATTGGAACAAGTGAATTAACCAGAAGTAAGCGGGATCGGTTAGGAAAATAGAGGCTTTGTAGAGAAGATTGATGTTTTTTATTTAAGAAAAAAAGATACATGAATGATTACATTTGGACAAATGAAGATGGGAGTATTTCCAGGCAGATTTATAATAGTAATAGATGCTAATACTTCTTCACTTCTTTTGCTGTGTGTTTTGATTGATGCACACTCTAGCAAGTTGTGTATATTTGCAGTCCCATCAGGAAGTAAGCAGAGAACTGTTTTCAACTTAGGCAGGTTGACTTTTTTTGTAAAAGGCTTAAGCTGTGTTGCTAATCTGTGTGTGGGTATGTGGTGCTGGGGATCAATCCCTGGACCTCCAGCATACTGGGGGAAAAGCACTTTGCCATTGAGGTACATCCCTAGCCTTGTATTGCTAATCTTTTTTTTTTTTTTTTGGTGCTGGGGACCAAACTCGGGACCTTGTGCTTGCAAGGCAAGCACTCAAACTACTGAGCTAAATCCTCAGCCCTATAGTTCTAATTTTGATGAATTCCTAGAGTTCACCGCTGTGACTCTTCTTTGCCTATAGAATTGCTAGCAGTGTTTATTGGTTTGATGCTAGTGTTAAGAAGAAAATCTATTTTTTATAGTGTTCCGGTAATTGAATTGCTAAACTGAATCAGGTAAATATACTCTACTTTGTTTTGTAGTCACTTAACAGACTTAGTTTTAGGCTGCAGGGCTGGGGATTTAGCTCAGTGTAGAGTGCTTGCCTTGCAAGCACAAGGCCCTGAGTTGGATTCCCAGCACACACACACACACACACAAAAAGTTTTAGGCCACAGCACAGTTTTCATGGTGCTTGTGCATACAAAGCCGTGGTACTAGAGAGCAGTGATACTCTAATGCTCTGTCCCAGACCACGGGACCTTCTTTGGTATTTGGAGGAAAAAATGAAAGTGGAGTGTTTGATATGTTCTTTGGTGATTGATTAGTCTGTCTGCTTTTTTTTTGTTTTGTTTTTTGTTTTTCGTGCTGGGGATCGAACTCAGGGCCTTGTGCTTGCTAGGGAAGCACTCTAACCACTGAGCTAAATCCCCAGCCCTTATCTTTCTGCTTCTTGAATTTTTTTTGTAATGTTGGAGATTGAATTTAGGGCCGTTGCACTGTTCTAAATCCCCATTCTTATTTATTTATTTTTTTTTTTTGAGTGAGCATCTTGCTGAGGTTCTTGGTTGTCTAGGCTGCATTAAACTCTTGCTTCAGCCTCCCAGACTGCTGGCATTACAAGCTCTGCCACTATGTCCTTCTTTAATTTTACAAGCTCTGCCACCATGTGCTTTAATTTTAAAGTGCCCCCTTTTTTTCTTTAATGAATTAATAGTGGTAGTAAAATAGTAATTATGTGGGTTTTTTTTTATGTTTTTTGTTTGTAAGTTTTTAGTTGGCCAAAAAGAGTTAACAAATCAATGTTAGTCTTTTCATTCATCTTACTATTTTTCTAATTGTGTGTGAAAGAGTGGAAACCACTATTCTACAGCTGCTGCTGCTATGTCTTCTCTTTTGATTGCACTACATTTTATTTTCTTTATTGGCTTATTATAAATTTATTTTTTCAAATGATTGCTTTAGGGTTTATGGTATGCAAATTTATTATCATAGTTTACCTTCAAGTAATCTATATGAATCTTTCTTTGTTTTTGAATAATCCTGGGAATTGAAACCAGGACTTTGTACATGCAAGGCAAGCACTAAATTCCCGAGCTATGTCTTAGCCTAGTATATGAATCTATATTTCATAGCAGTATTCTAGCTATACAGCGATATTCTATTTTTATCCTCTCCTGAACTTTTTTATTTATTTATTTATTTATTTATTTTTTAGAGGACAATTTATTTCAAAGTGGTGAAAAAGGGGGAAAAGGAGATGATAGATAGCTACTCGACGAGTAGGGAGCATTCGAAAGCGAAATACTCCTCCTGAACTTTTTTATTTATCATATATTTTGCTTGTGCATTTTTTAGTTCATAATTTATATTTTTTCTTTAGAAAGTCAATTATCTTAGCTAGGTGTGATCGTGCATGCCTGTAATCTTACCACTTTCGAGGCTGAGACAGGAGGATCAAACAATAAGAAAAAGGAAAATTTTACCTTTATACCATTTCTAGGGCTTTTTATTCTTCTGTGTAGATCTAGATTTCGAGATTCTTCTGTGGATTTCCATCTGGTTATCTGCTTAAAGGGGTTCAAGATTTCTTGTAGTGCAGGGTGTGGTGGCATATGCCTACAATCCCAACACTCTGGGAGGTTGAGGTGGGAGAATCTTTTCTCTTGTTGCTTTTAATATTTTCTTTTTATCACAGAATTGATTTTTGCCTTCCCTTCTCTTCTCTTCCCTTTCTCCTGTCTTCTCTTTTTCTCTTTTCTCTTCATTTCTTTCTAAACCTTGCCGGGGATTGAACCCTGAGCCTTGTGCATGCTAAGCAAGTACTTTATTATTGAGCTACATCCCCAACCCCTTTTATTGATTTAAATATATATATAGAGAGACAGAGACAGACAGACGAACAGACAGACACAGACAGACATACGTAAACACACAGATAGGCAAACAGACAAGGTCTCCTACGACATCAGTGTCCTGAATAGCTGGGATTACAAGCATGTGCTACTACGCCACTGTTGCCTAGTTTTATCATAGTTTTTAAGTAATTTTGGTTATTTGGCAGGGGTGTTGAAAATTGAACCTAGGGTCTGGTGCATGCTAAACACATGCTCTACCACTGAGCTATGCACCTGTTGGACACTTTTGTATTTCTTCACACATTTATTGTTTTCTTTACTGAGACAGGGTCTCAGGCTGACCTTGAACTCACTGTGTAGCCCAGGGTGGCCTTGAACTCTCAGTGATTCTCCTGCCTTAACCTCTAGAGTGCTAGGATTATAGGCATTTGCTACCATACCTGTCTGGCCTCTTCACACATTCTTGAATTTTGTTCTAGGACACAGTTACTTAAAAACAATTTGATCTTTTTAATGCTTCCTTTTACTGTTGTCAAGTGGTGCCCGACCATCCTTTTGGCTTAGTTTCCCCCTTTTAAGTATTCTACCCAACATTCTATGTATTTGGGGTTTTCCCGCTCTGGATCATAGTCACGCAGTCTGTTTCCAGCTTATGTGAGCTCCGTGATTGTTCCTCCTGCTCCTTCCGAGGGGTTCTTTTCTTGGTCTTAGGGGAGGTTACACTCACCTGAAGACTGGAAGGCAATCTCTTTAGTCTCTCCATGCAACATTCTCCTTTCTGGCACTCTGCATTGCAAATTCTAGTTATCTTGATATGCCACAATTTTCAACTCTGTCTTCTCAACTCAGAGAGTGTAATTAGGCTAAGCTCAAGTTTCCTCTTCCAATCTGCATCCTATGAGTCCTTCATTTATTTATTTTTCTGGTGCTGAGGATCGAACTCTGGGCCTTGCCCTTGCTAGGCAAGCACTCTAACTAGTGAGCTAAGTTGCCAGCCCCACCTGTGAGTTCTTTAGATAGGACACAGTAAACTGGAGTAATCAAAGGACTCACTTCGGCCCCCTCCACCTTTGGTGGTCACGGTAGAATATAGGTTCTCAGATCTTACTATGTATTTCATGCTGGCCTTGAACTTACTATGTTGCCTAGCTGGTATCAAACTCCTAGCAGTCTTCTTGCTTTGGTCTCCCAAGTGCTGGGATTATAGGTGTGTGCCACTATGGTTTACATTTCTTTTTCAGATTTTTTTCTTTTTGGAGACAGGGTCTTGCTATGTAGTTCAGGCTGGCCTTGAACTCACTGTGTGGCCCAGGCTGGCCTTGAATTTGGTGCAATCCTCCTGCTTCAGCCTTCCAAGTGCTGGGATTACAGGTATGTGCCACGACTCCTGGCTGGCTTTTTTTTTTTTTTTTTTCCTGGTGCCAGGGATTGAACTCAGGGCCTTGCGCTTGCTAGGCAAGTAGTTTAACCACTGAGCTAAATCCCCAGCCCCTTACATTTCTTTTTTAAAAGACACTTCTGTCTTCAGATAAATTAATTCTAATACTGCAACAATGCTCAGCGATATTCGGTAAATGTTTGAATGAAATAAATGAGAGGATTTAGGTAAAGAGTTTATTATAGGAGCTATTATTGCTTAGGCATCACTGTTTCTTTTTGGAGGCACTGTTAATGTCATGAAGTTCTAACTATTTTTTTTTTCTAACTAGTTTTCATTGTACATAAATTCTATGACAGGATGTTAGGACTGATTTAGAAAATACACTTTGAGGATTTGATGGTTGCCTCATTTTCTTTATTGTGATTAAGTTGAAGTTCTGAACATAGTGGATTTTGGTTCAAAATAAAAGAGAATTCATTGAAGATGATAATGTCAGTTTTTAGAAAGACCAAATTGTATAACCTTTTCTGCAATGGAAAGATAAGTTTTACAAAAGCTCAATTAGAATTTCAGAACCTGCTCCAAAAAAATAAAAATAAGAGAATACTGTTTTGAAGCAGGGCATAGTGGCAGGTGCCTGTAATGGCAGCTACTTGGGAGGCTTAGTCAGGAAGATTGCAAGTTGAAGTCCAGCGTGGGTAACTTGTTGAGATCTCCCCCACAAAAAGGCACATACATGTACAGTACAGTTTTGTCTTTTAAGAGCTATTACTTTTTTTTTTTTTTTTTTTTTGAGACAGGGTCCCGCTAAGTCATTCAGGCTGGCCTTGAACTCACTAGGTGGTGTCTTCTGGCTTCCCAAGTGCTGGGATTACAGGTGTGAGCCACTACACCTGGTCCAAGAGCTTTTTATTTCTAAAATGGTAGATTTGTAAAAGATGGCAAAATTTTTAATTGTTTTTGATATTCTAGATGTGAACTTTAAATGTGTGAAAGCCTCCAAATTTGGGGATTGTTAAATAGTGTATTTAATTTGTTGGTCCCAAATTTTATTCATTTAAATATCACATTCACTTTTTTTGTTGTGGTTGTTTTTTTTGGTACTGGGCATTGAACTTAAGGCCTTTGTACTGAACTACATCCCCAGCTCTTTTTCTTGTTTCTCATTTTGAGACAGGGTCTCACTGAGTTGCTAACTTTCTCAGGTTGGGCTCAAACTTGTGATTCTCTTGCCTGAGCCTTCCAGAGTGCTGGGATTACAGCTCATGTGCCAGCCTGGCCTATTCACCTTGGTTTTCTTTTTTTTCTTTTTTTTTTGGTGCTGAGGATCAAACTCAGGGTCCAAGCACTCTAACCACTGACCTAAATCACCAGCCCCTGGCCTATGCACTTTTAAAAATCATGGATGTATTTCTTTAAAAAAGAAACAAGTGGAAAAAGCATTCTCATTGTTATACAGAGTAACCATAAAAATAGAAACAATGATAATGAATATTAGCTAGATTCTATCAGCATGCACCTGTGAGACCACAGCCTGTTTTCTCTGTTAATAAGGAAGTTTCAACCAGTCGAGTTGAAGTACATCTATAATCCCAACACTCTGGGAGACTGAGGTAGGAGGGTCACAAATTTCAGCCCAGCCTGGGGAATTTAATGAGACCCTGTTTTGGGCTGGGGATTTAGCTCAGTGGTTTAGAGTGCTTGCCTACCAAGCACAAAGTCCTGAGTTCGATCCCTGGCACCAAAACAAAACAAAACAACCCCCCAAAATTAAGTGCTTAGAAATGCCTATTCTAAAAAAAAAAAAAAAAAAAAAAGAGACCCTGTCTCAAAACAAAAAAACAAGTTAGGGATATAGCTCAGTGCAAAGGCCCTAGGTTCATTTCCTAGTACTGTTAAAAGAATTTTTTTTTAGCCCAGCCAGGTGGCACATGCCTATAATCCCAACATTTGGGAGTTTGAGGTAGGAGGATTAAATAAGAGTTCTAGGCTAGCCTGGGCTACATAGTGAGTTCATGGTCTTCCTGGACTACAAAGTGAGAACCTGTTTAAAAAACAAAAACAAACAACCCCCTCAATCCCCAAAAAGCAAAAACAAGAAAATGCTGGGGGTGTAGCTCAGTGGTAGGGTACCTGTGAGTTTCTTCTCCACTACTGAAAAAAATGAAAAAGGGAGTTTAGCAAGTGCTACAGAAGTGTTAAAGACGTATTAACACGAAAGAAAAACTTTGTCCTTGATATTATCTATAATGAAAGAATTGGAACAAGAGTAGCATTCTTGGTGTTTTTCAGGGCTACCTAATTGTCATGTCCATTGTTTTGGAAATCATCATAAGACAGTATTTTCATGAAAAAAAAGAAAGAAAGAAAGAAAAAGGGTTGTATTTATTCCTAAAAGGCAGAAGACATGGGAGACACTGGAATTTAGAGATATGACATTTAAAGATAATATGATGCCTTTAGAGAGAGAAGACTTGAATGAAATTTAGAGATGTGTTCTGAATTTCTTTCAGCAAAGATGCTTGCAGTTTATGGTCATTGATTTGCCTGTTAGTATCATTCATTTTGTTTAACACTCAAAATAATCCAGTTATTTAGAATATTCATGCATTGTGTTTTGAATTTACTAGAGGATAGTAGAAAATGAGAAGATTAATGCAGAAAAGTCGTCTAAACAGAAGGTGGATCTACAGTCTTTGCCAACTCGTGCCTACCTGGATCAGACAGTTGTGCCTATTTTATTACAGGGACTTGCTGTGCTCGCAAAGGAAAGGTAAGGTCGTATTGTGTGCAAATGGTAGTAGCAGAGAAACAAAAGACTTCCCCAAGTGAAACACCATGAGTTTTTACTATAATGTTTTGTAATTTACGGCTGTTAAGATTTTATTTATTTATTTTTATTTTTATTTTTTTTGGCGCTGGAGATCGAACTCAGATCTTTATGTTTGCAAGGCAAGCACTTTAACCACTGAGTTAAATCCTCAGCCCTGTTAAGCTTTTTTTAGAGAAGTCAGTCATAATCTCAATTCAGACATTTTCATTGTTTTCTACCAGTCTTAGGTTACTTACATACTTGTAAAGATTTCTAATCGTGGTATACGTGTGATTTTGTATCTTTTTTTTACTTAATGACATAAAATTTTTCTATACTGATGGATAGTCTTCACGATCATGATTTAAATTACAATAATATCATAATTAACCTAGCCATTTCCTCTGTTATTGAATATTTAGGTTCGGTTTCCTTTGTTACCATAGATAACAGACAATAGGCAGTTCATCGCCTTTCGTGTCTCTTGCCTGTTTTTACTTTTTTAATGACAAATTCTGAAAAGTTGTTTTACTAGTTCAAAGGATTTTTTGGGGAGGTGCTGGGGACCGAACTCAGGGCTTTGAGCTCTCTACCAGTGAGCTAAATCCCCAACCCCCAAAGGATATTATTTTCATAGTGTTGAACATCTAATATCATATATCTGTCCTAAAGCTTATTAAAATTCTTCTAGTGTCAGTGTAGTTTCAACAATGTTCTAACTTTTTTGCCAGGTTGTTTTAATTTACCTTTCTTCATTAGCACAGTTACAGTTACTTCTCTACATGTTTTTGTTGAGTAATTCTCATCTTTTTTTTGTGTGTGTGTAAGCAAATACAATGAGGGAATTTGGTAAATCAGATTAGTCAACATTTATTATATGCATATTATGTTTTACTCAAAGGGTAGTAATAACCATTGTAGCAAACTAACAACTTGATAAAAAACTTGGTGAACTTTATATCTCATAGTAACTTATTATTATTATTTTTTGTCCTGGGGATTGAACTCAGAGTCTTGCACTTGCTAGGCTAGTGCTCTACCACTTGAGCTAAATCCCCAGCCCCACAAACTCAATTTTTATTTTTATTTATATTTATTTATTTATTTATTTTTTGGTGCTGGGGATCGAACTCAGGGCCTTGTGCTTGCTAGGCCAGTACTCTAACCCCTGAGCTAAATCCCCAGCCCTGTAACATAAAATTTTTGCCTGTGAAATATATCTTGATTCTACCACTGAGAATTAAAATGTGGGTATCCTTTTTTAGTTGTTATAAAGGAGGCTACCCTGGCATGGTGGTGCACATCTATAATACCAGCACTTGAGAGGCCGAGGCAGGAGGATTGCTGTGAGTTCGAGGCCAGTTTGGGCTACCTAATGAGTTCAACGCCAGCCTGAACTACTTAGTGAAACCTTATCTCAAAAAAGCAAAAGAAAACAAAACAAAAGTACTAGAACTTGTTAAAATAAGTGTTGATTCTTTTGGTTATTCACATGGGTTGTTCAGCTACGTGTTTTAGTAATGCTATAGCCATTGTTTTAAATGGATTTTGTTGTTTTGTTGAAGGATAGTACCTATACAGAAGGTAGTTCATTTCATAGGTATGAATTTCACAAATGACATATCCGTGTAATGTGTAGTCAGATCAAGAAGCCAAATACAGTACTGCTAGCACCCCAGAAATGTCTTGTGACCCCTTTGTCATTATTTTCCCTGAAGCAGTCCATTGTTAGTACATGTTCAAAATTTGTTGTTTAGAATCACATACATAACTAGTTTTAAGCCATAAAAAATTTGTCTTTTTAAAACTATATTGGTGCTTGTCTGTCTCATTTACCATATATATTACAAAGGCCTTTGACTGTAAAATAAAAATTACTATGTGCTTTTTGTGAAAAAATTTAAATGAACATATTTACAAATATATGTTTCTAAACTTTGAATTTCTTTTCCCTTACAGACCACCAAATCCCATTGAATTTCTAGCATCTTATCTTTTAAAAAACAAAGCACAGTTTGAAGATCGAAACTGACTTATTGGGAAGACAGAAAAGTTTGGTTGCTACTGTAGATTTACACAATTAAGAGGCAGCTTTAATTGCCACAGTTTTCCCTCCTTTTTGGAAGTATAACAACCTTCGGGACAAAAGAAAATATTTCTGGAATTGCTGAAGAGAACATATTTCCCCTATTTTGATTTAATTGCCATACTTATTTAATGAGTGTATTCTGTGCAATTTTTTTCTCAGATTGTCTTTAACTTTGTTTTTAACATGACCTTCAAAATAAACTGTCAAAATGCCAGTATTTCAGAGAGGTTTTGTTTGGTTATGAGAAATACTTTGTATGCTTGAATTGTTATCATGAATTGCTTCTTTCTTGCATCTGATTGCTACAGAGTTTTACAACAGAGTGAAAATATATCAGAATTAAATATAATATAAACAATTTAGCCAGTTTTTCCCAGCATCGTCCCAGGACCTTTCCAAGGGTGGCGTATGGCAATGTTTAATGGCCGACAAGCATCACAGGTGATTCTAATGTGCAGTAATTTTGGGGTATGGAAAAAAGCATTATATAGGGTATACAGTATCCTTCAATGCTTTAATGCTGTAAAAATAGCTTCATTTATTGCAGTCTTATATGTCAGGCATAATGCTATTTTCTTTAACATAGCAACTCTGCAGAGTAGATACTCCCATTTTGCAGATGAGAGAACAGACTTGGAGAAGTTAAGTGACTTGTTCAAGACAACACTGTGGTAAGTGCTTGAGTGGGAATTCATCCCTGTTCTGTTTGTTTGTTTGTTTGTTTATTTATTATCCGTGTTCTATCAATCAATGGGTTACTAATAGTAAGTGAGAAGTACTTGTGTTACTTAATGTCATTGCTTCTCTTTGCAATAAAAATTAGTAGCCAGTGGGTAGTGTTTTGGGTTTTTTTTTGGCATCTACTTCTGTTGTCTCCTGTGAAGAAATTTAGATAGTTTACTGGCTCTGAACATAGAGAAAATTGTGTGAAGAGAGCAAGGATGAATATTCACTAGATAAGTGGTTCTCAAATTGTAGTGATATCTGGACCCAGTTTTCACAACTGGAGTGAGGTGGGATTCTCCTGGCATCTACTGGAGTGAGGTGGGATTTTGTTTGGGGGTGCTGTCGAACTTGGCCTTGCGCTTACTAGGAAAGCACTCTACTGCTGAGTTATATCCCCAACCCCTTAGGTTTAATTTCAATACTTCATTTTTAAATGAGGGTACAGATTTGATTAACTTGCTCAAAGTTACAGAGGACTTGAGTTTGGGGCAGTGATTCAAACCGAGCTTAAGACAATTACCTCTATGCCTATGATTTTTCTTTGGGGGAAAAGTCAGCCCTACGTGTATACAGTGGAAGCCCTCTTATCTGGCTGGTGGATAAAAAAGTAAGCCATAGTAGCGAATCATAAGTGAACATACTGTAAGCAGTTTTTTTGAAATTTAAAAATATTAATCTATTGGTAATATTTTGATTTCTGTCTTTTCTTCGGATGTGGGTTCTTTGCTTAGAACTCTGTATTATCTCCCACAAATCACATTTATAATGCATGATCTCCAAATTTCCGTTTCAAAGATTTTAGACATGTAGTTTGTAAACTGTTATATTTTTTCTCTAGTCTTCACTCATCTTGTCTGTATCAAATTTGTTTTTACTGAGTCTTTCCAAAGCTTTCAGCCTAGCCTTTACAAACACCTTGGCTTAGTCCTTTTCGGCTGCTGTAACAAAAAATGTAGACTGAATAGCTTGTAAAAAAATTATTTCTTACAGTTCTGGAGGCTGGGAAGCCCAAGATCAAGTAGTCTGGTGAAGGCCTGATCTGCAGTGTTCCTAGATGGCACCTTTGAGCTGTGTCTGCTTGCGGTGGAAAGGACTAGTTTGCTCTCTGGGATCTCTTAAAAGGGCACTGATCCCATCCATGAAATGACCTAATCGCCTCTGAAAGTCTTCGTACTTCTAATGCCATCATCTTGGTGATCAGGATTTCAACATGAAATTTTTGGGAACACAACATTCAGAGCATAACACACCTTTTGCATTATGTTTGTATTTCATTGGTTTATGTAGTAGTTAATCATGTGATGGCATAAATAAGTTGTAGAACATGTTTGGTATAAATAAATTGCAGAACATGGTCTTCATTTGCACACAAACATGGGAGGAGAGTGAAATACATGAGAGTTTCTTAAAAAGGGGGTAGTTTACTAGCTTCAAGGGTTCAGGTTAAGGTTGGCAATCCTCAGTGTACTTTACTGCGGGAATGGAGGATAGCACTTACTCCAGTAAGTTGGTTACATAGAAGTTAGTTTAGAAAGCTTCTATTTAAAAAAAAAAAAAAGAAAGCTTCTATAATTCAGTAGTAGGTGTTTCATGGGTAGTATAGAAACAGTTTCTATCCTTTGACCACTTAATGGAGAAGATACCGTGTAGTAAACAAATACAAAAATAGAATTAAATTTACTGTGTCCTCTCAGAGTGAGTTCCTGCATTCTATTGATGGTTACAGGGAGAACCAGTAGAGTAAATCAGTAACAAATTCTTAGAGGAAATAGGTACCATAAATAAGAAAAAAAGATGGTTTAGCTGGAAAGGGATCATCTGTAATTCTGATGAGCTTATAGGAAGAATGCTGAATCTTGCATAAATCTCATTTATGAAGTATAGTGAGATTTTAAGATTAATAGCTTCTGCTAGAAAACATGATGGAAGACATGTTCCTTAAGAAACAGAATAAAACATTTTACCCAGATAGTTTCCTGGACTGGATTCCAAAAAGGCATTACCAAATTGAAAGATTGACACATACTACCAAACTATAGAAATTAAAAGAAAAACTTGTAAGTGCTTATAACACAATCTACTTGTTAAATCGTCTCTGGGTATAAATTAGGAAAGAAGAAAAGTGATATAATAGTGAAAAATAGGCCAGTAGAGATAAAAAGGGCAGTTGGTAATAAATGATTGTCTCTTTAAAAAACTTGCCAGCTTTTTCAAAAGATTTATATCTTTTTATCTTGTTTATTTCATTTCTGGGAAACCTAAATAATATGAAAAAAGCTTTATGTTCAAAATTTTGGGCTGGGAATTTGGCTCAGTGGTTAGAGTGCTTACCTTACAAGCACAAGGCCCCAAGTTCAATCCCCAGCACCAAAAACAAAAACAAAAATTTCATTTCAGCACATTGAAAATGCATACATTTTCATCATACAGAAATTGTTAAATATATGATATACTTAGCCCAATGTCAGGTATATAGCGTTTAATAAATGTCACTTAAGTTTGGTTTCTACAGTGGAAAGGGGCAAAGAGTTGACCCATTTTAGGTTAGAGCACCAGTTTTAATTGAAATAAAAATAGCCTCTCCAGCTGGGCATGGTGGCACATGCCTGGAATCTCACCACTAGGGAGGCTGAGGCAGGAGGATAGACACAAGTTTGAGGCCAGCCTGGGCTGCGTAGTGAGTTCAAGTCCAGCCTGAATTACAGATCAAGACCTTGTCTCAAAACAAAACAAAACAAAAATAGCCTCTCTATGCTGAACTCTTAAATCTTGATTAGTTCAAAACGTTGTGGTATCATCATAGAATATTTTTTTTGTCTATAGGGCTTTTGGTGGTATAGGTAAAATCTAAAAATAGTCAACTTAATATTACAACGTAGATTCAAAAATTAAGCCTAAAGATGTAAATAAATTAGGTATGTTTTGGTATAGGTAATATAACTATATGGCATATGCTTTAAAAGGTATACAAAGGTATACATTGAAAAGGTTGGCACAGAAACAATTACTGTTAGCAGTTTGTTGCTTTTTTCTTCTTTTCTTTTTCTTTTTTGTTGCTTTTTTCTAGAAGCATTCCACATACATAAGTATAGAAACATGCAAAATACTCATTTTTATACAAGTGGTAGTATACACATTATTCTGCAATTTTCTTTTTTTACCATTTTGAAGCCTTTTCTATCTATACTAGTACAATATATTATACCACGTCATTCTTTTAACAGGTGCCTACATATATCCTAATTGAACAAGTCTCATATTGATGGGCACTGGGTTATTTTTCCAGTTCTTTGCTAGTACAGGCTCCTGTAGTGAATATTGGACATACTATTTTAGAAAACATGTGCATAAATCTTGGGTCCTGGGACTAGTAGTTCCTTATTTCTTGAAGGATTACATAAAGACTATTAATGAAGATTTCATCTTACCCTCTACTGTAATGTCTGTAAAATGTCAAACCTAAATCATTGCTGGATATAATAGAAATTATTGATACCTGGGCTGGAGATTTAACTCAGCAGTCAGAGTGCTTGCCTTGCAAGCACAAGGCCCTGAGTTTGATCCCCAGCACCAGAAAAAAAAAAAAAGAAATTATTGATACTAACTTGAGAATTGTACAATAATGCCAAATAAGCTTCTGGAATGCAAAGTATTTTGCATTATACGAATCTTTCTTAATTTAGGTGAGGTGGGTAAGTGAATAGTTCCAGTTTATTTGTTTCAAGAATCTATACTTGAATAAGGGAGGGAGTAGTGGGTGGAATATGTTAAAAGCATTCTGGAGATAATAGAAGATCCTCTAACTTTCCATTTCTTTTTCTTTTTTTTTAACCTTCCATTTCATTTGGCATTGTGGTCTTTGCAGAATTTCATTATTAAGAAACCTTTTAGAGTTCGGTTGAGCATTTTAATAAGGAGGAAAAATAATTTTAAATAAGATTACTAGTTTGGAATCAAATCTGGGATTGTTGCTAGGAGCAGGTGATAAGAACAAACATATAGTATATAAACAGTTTATACATTGTTTTCATGTACTTCAGTGATTCTCACAAGCATGTGAGAGATTACTGCTGTTTGCATTTTTTCCCCCCTTTGGTGCTGAGAATCAAACTCAGGGCCTTGCACTTGCTAGGCAAGTACACTAACCGCTGAGCTAAATTCCCAGACCCTGTTTGTACTTTTTTAAAATTAAAAAAAAAATTTTTTTCCTCCCCTCCCACTACTGATTGTATTTGACAGAGGAGAAAACTGAGGCTTGAAAAAGTTTAAGTTACTGAATGCTCATGGTCAGTCACACAGCCAAGATACAAATCTGATTTTGTAATTTGAAGGGCGTGAAATGTGAAGTTTTCTTTGTTCATTGTATTCCCCTCCCATAGAAACAGTATTAGCAATAATTAACCACAAGAACTGTCACCATATCAGTCAGTGCTTGAAATTTATAATGAAAAGTTTATCATTAGCACTGAGTTTTGGGAAGAGTACCATGGAATTAGCGCTGCAATCCTTCCTTTCAGTGGAGATTTTTTTTTTTTTTTTTTTTTGGAAACAGGGTCTTGCTATGTAGTTCAGGCTGACTTCGAACTTGGGGTGGTCCTCCTGCCTCAGCCTTCCTAGCGCTGGGATTACAGGCGTGGGCCACCACAGCCGGGTTCTGTTGTTCTAAAATGGCTTTAGCTATTAGGTACTGTATGTCCATTTCTTTCCCCCTATAGATTATTTTGCCATGTGATTGTGAAGGGGGTAAAATTTGAGTTATGAAATATATACATTCAGTGGAGATGTTAGCCTAAGAACTATGTAAAAAAAGGTGTGAAAGAAGTGTTACAGTTAATAGATTAGGCTTTAGAGTATTATTAAAGAGCTTACTTTTTTTTTTTTTCTTGGTGTTGGGGATCGAACTCAGGCTCTTGTGCTTGGAAGGCAAGCACTCTGACCACTGAGCTAAATCCTCAGCCCTTAAAGGGCTTGCTAAAGGGCTAATTTAGACTTGGCAGTTAGAAAATCTGGCCCCTAAAGCTGGAAAAGGAGGAAGAAAGAATGGAATAATGCCTTTAAAAAGTACAGTGTATTATGGCACTAGGCAAACCTAAACTTGGAATATTAGGCAGCCAGTCATCTACTTTGGACCCTACCAGTAAAGTTTAGTGTTAACTAGTATAAAAAAATTTCATGGTTTGTAGCCCTGTATCTTTTATTTTTTAAGATATACAATTTTCTCTTACTAATCTCGTACCAGTTTTGGAATGATACGCTTCACTTCTTGGAGTTCCAAGGTACCCTCCTTTGCTGCGATTCCACCACAACTATAACGCGTGTCGCCCTCCGGGGTGGGGTTTGCATCTCAGCTGCACTCCCAGACTTAATTATTTTTAAATTTTGAGACGAGTTTTCACTAAGTTGCCCAGGCTGGTCTCCTGCCTGAGCCCCCAGAGTAGCTGTGATTCTAGGCCAGAGCCACCATGCCCAGCAAATGGAATTCTTTGTAAGACCTAAGTGAGGGGTGACATACTGTTGTATGCCTACCTGGCAGGCCTTTTGTATTAACTCTTAAAATCCTAGGTACAGTGCTTGAGTGTTATCCCCATTTTACAGTTGGGTATCATTGAGGCTAGCTCTATCGCACTTCAGTTACGAAAACAAGACATGGACCTACATAAATATAACATGAAACATGATAAACGTTTACAGTGGTGAGGGTGACCTGCGAAGCAAAAACTTCGCTTGGAGGACCGCGGGCACGCTTCACCACGTGCCTGCTTTTACAAGCCAACTTCCCGGCGGCATGAGCATTAAGGACGCGGAGCGCCGGGGAAAGGGCCCAGCCTCTCCGGGGCCCGGCCGCAGCTGCGTGCTCGGGCGAAGGCGGCGGGCTGGGGGAAGGGGCTGCCTTGCGGCTGCGTCCTGCTGCCCGCGCCCTGCCCCCAGCCTCTGCCGGCGCTAAATCCCGGAGAGCGGAGCGCGCACGCTGCGAGTCCTCGGCGGGCCGGCAGCGGTGCTGGGCATGCTCAGTGGGCCGGACCCGTAAGAGTGGCGAGTAAGGCAGCGTCGGCGGCTCGGGGGCTGCCTTCCCCGGTTCAGGCCCCGGCCCCGGGCTTTGTGCGCGCGGAGCGGCGCGACCCGGACGCCGTGCGGCCTGTCCGGTTTCCGCCGTTAACCTCGCCGCGCGGCGGGAGGTGGCGCGGGGCGGGGCCAGCGGGCGGCGGACGGCAGGAGGCCCCGCCGGGGTGGGGGTGGGGGTGGGGGTGGGTGAGGGAGCCCCCGCGGGGGCGGGGCGGGCGGCGCGCAGTCACGGGGTGGGGTCACCCGCGGCGGCTCGGGGGGCCGGCGGGGCGGGGAGGGGGCCGTGGGGGCGGCTCGGCTGAATCAGCCCGTCTGGGAGCGGCGGCGACTCTGGGGCCGGGCCAGGCGTTCCGGGCTCGGGTGAGGCCGCCGCGGGCCCCATCTTCCGGCGGCCGCCGGAGTTTGTGGTGATTGCTGCTGCCACCGCCCGGCTGCCATCTCTCCTGGGCCGCCGCCGCCTCCTCCTCCTGGGCCGGGCGATCCCTCCCCGCCGCCGCCTCCTCCTGGGCTGGGCCCGCGGTGCCTCGTCCCCTCCCGGAGCCGCTCCCGTCGCCGCCGCCGCCTCCTCATTCATCCTCGTGCACCATAGGCGGTACAGGCACCAAGATGTCCAACCGAGTGGTCTGCCGGGAAGCCAGTCACGCCGGGAGCTGGTACACAGCCTCAGGTACGGCCCAGGCCCCCCGCCCGCCCGGCGGCCGAGGTCGGCAGCCCGACTCGCGGGGCGGCGGCGGCGGCGGCGGGCGGGACCTGGGCGCGGACCGCGTGTGGAGAGAGCGGGCCAGGCTGCCGCGCCGCCCCCACCCGGGCGCGGGGCGGGCTCGCGACCCAGTCCGCTCCCGGGGGCGGCAGGCCGCCACTGCCCTGGGGAGGACGGGACCCCGCGCCGCCCGGAGCCCGAGAGGAAGAAGTCTCCTCGCTGTCCCCGGGCGCTGGGGAGCCTGGCCGCGGCTCCCCTCCCGACAGGAGTGGAGGGCAGTACTTTCTCACGTTGGCCGGTGGACCGAAGGTCTCCGCCCGCGAGACCTGTCAGGGAAGGGCCTTTGCGGGATTTGTCGCTTTGTATGCTGGGGCTCGGATACAAGTACAGCCAGGCAGGGACTTTGGGTGTCCTCTCGGCTCTTTTGTCAGTGATTGCATTGTTACTGTCATTCAGGGGCAGCTGGAGATGGCATCAGCACTTTTCGTAAGCAGCCTCTCCAGTCTCTCGTCGCTCAGCACCAAGCAGGTGCTGGAGCTACCTAACGAATTAGTTCGGGTTTTGAACGAATTTTGTCTTGTTTCCTGCCAAAAAGCTTTTAGAGGTTTTTTTTTTTTTTAATTTATGAAAGTGTAGGAACTTATTCTTTAGTAAAACTCTTGTTATGACGACTGTTTTCTGGGATTATTTTCAGGGGTCACATTTTTGGTATTTTAACAATGAAAGTTCCTCTGTGATTCCCGATATCCTTCGTTCATTTGGTATGGGCTTACTAATATCTAGAACTAATTTATTAACGTGAGCTGGATTATGTTACCCTTTGCAAAACGTTGGATTGGACAATGATACGATTTTTTGAGAAATCAAAGATTAGGAGAAAAATTCTTTTCTCTGAAGTTGTTAAACCAGCTTACTAGATACGTGAACCTTCCTAGCCGATTTGCTGTAGGATATAAAAGAATTATGATTGGATTTGCAACTGCCGCTAACAGGTAGCCCCAGTTTTGCATTTTATGCTTACAGTGGCTTCCCTTCATGGTCCTAAAGTACTTCCTAAACAATCACGTCCTACAGCCTGAGCATGTCAGTTCAGCTCTTCTCGTTCAATACATGGAGAAACATGTAGAAAATCCAAGAACTAAGCCAGTGGTAGAACAAGAATTGAAAAATGGGAGTCTTTGGCTCCTGGGTTTGTCTTCTAATCAGTTAATTGTTAATACTATGATTCAATGAATAATAATACCCTTTCTGGGTTGTAAACAAGCTTTTTCTCCACTGTGTTTAAAATTAGAAAAAAAAATTAGAGTAAAAAAGTCTCAGCTTTCAGCCATCTTTTAGTGTATTCCTTGTGGTTTTGTGTGCGGCACCTCACTGTTTTTATTTTTTTATTTATTTTTGAGGTACTGGGGATTGAACGCAGGGCATAGCTAATGTAGGCAACCATTCTATCACCGAGGTACATTGCTAGCGGAAGTGTTTTCAGGTTTTGTTATAGGTTGTATTGGAACGTGGGCAAGTATTCTGGAGGAATTTTTGTAGATTCTTGAACATTCTTTGGGTAATAAAATTGGTAATCGGTCACACTTTGGTCTTAGACTTCAGTATATGTTCGCAAATACAAGATGAACCGTTTAGCTCAAAAAACTCTGTGGTTATAGTTATTTATCACCAGCGAGCTAAAACGGACTATTAAAACTTTTGTGTAATACAAGGAATTCTTTTTTTCTTTTTTTCAGTCCCGGGGATCGAACTCAGGGGCCTTGCTCTTGGTAGGCAAGCACTCTAACCACTGAGCTAAGTCCCCAGCCTTAAGGAATTCTTACATCCCTAAATAACAAGTGAACTAAGTAATGCGATTTTGGTAATATGAACTGTAATAGAGAAACTTACTATTAAAATTCAGACCATGTGTGTGTCTTTTGCTGGGTGTACATTTGTAAGACTTTAAACTTGAGTAATAGTTGAAGGATTTGAGGGTGAATTTAAAGCAATGTCAGTGTAAAAGCTTAATTTGTATTTCAAAAATAAATGAAGGGGCTGGGGATTTAGTTCAGTGGTTACAGTGTTTGCCTTGCAAACACAAGGCCCTGAGTTCGATCCCCAGCACAAAAAAAAAAAAAAAAAAAAAAAAAAAAAAAATGAAGTAAGCCAGGTGCTGTGGCTCATGTCTGTAATCCCAGTATTCTGGGAGGCTAAGGCAGGAGGATTGAAAGTTTGAGTCCAGCCTGTAGTGAGTCCTTGTCTCACAAAAAATATATATGTGTGTGTGTGTGTGTTTGTGTAAGTAGACTTTGGCTTGGTCTTGTAACTAGTCTTAAAAACGTGAAGAATAGGAAAGATGTGTTTGTGCACTGTTGTTCTTTGGTTCTTGCATGTTCAGGTTGTGTGGTTGTGTGTGTGGAATTAAAGCATTCAATTACTAATAGAAATAAGTTTGAAACTCCTTTTTTTTTTTTGAGTTCTACTGGCTTTGAACTCACTATGTAGCCTAGGCTGGCCTTGAACTCATTCATGGCAGTCCTCCTGCCTCAGCCTCCCAAGTGCTGGGATTATAGATGTGCATGCACCACAACGTCCTGTGCCCGTTGGCTTTTAGATATCTAGCTATTTGAGAAAAAAGTGTGTGCATGCATGTCATATATATACACATATTATTTTATTTATCCCTTGTATACTAGATTTCTCGATAGACAATAGTATAAATTATTGCCTACCCATAAGGAATTAGTTTACTTGAGGAATTGAAGGGAGTGATTAAATATTAGCTAAATCAAGATAGTGCTTTTTAGGAGTTTTGAGGAGGGTGAAATGGCTTTAAAGATTTGAAGTGTGCTTCAAAGGAAAGGTGTTTGGGTAAGTTTGGATCTGGGGAAGAATTGGGTTGAGAAATTCCACAAAGATACATAGGGAGGAAAATATAAGTACTTCAGTTTAATAAGAGTGGAAGGTTCTGATATATATAGTTCAAGAGCCTAGACTAGTAGGTCAGAGGTAGAGTATAGATACCACGAATGCTTGGCATCATAGGGATTGGATTTACTCATTGGGCAGTGAGGACCAACGGAGATTTCAGAGTTGGGGATTGATATGTTTTAGGGAAATTAATCTCATAAGAAGGTTAATTTTCACTTTACCTGTGCCTAGCAGGGATCAGCAAATTATGGCTCACATCCCAAGTCCAGATTACAGCATTTTAAAAAATTCATTTTTTTAAAAATGGTTCATTATAAGTACAGTTTTAATTTTTAAAGGATTGTTTAAAGAACAAAGAAAAACAAGAGATGTAATAGAGACCATATGTGGAACATAAAGCCTGAAATATTTACTGTTTCGCCCTTTATAGAAAAAGTTTTCTGATCTCTAGTGTAGGTTAGTGATTCCAAGAGTGTGATCAGTAATAGAATATACCTGTAGTCTATTTTCTTAAGATTTGGTGTAGCTTTCATTTCATTATTTCAGGCCCTTTCTTGTTTTTCTGTCAAGGCGGTTGCAATTGTCTCCTAAGCAGACTACTACTTTTTTTTTCCTTTTTCCTGAAGTACTGGGAATTGAACTTAGGGCATTGAGTGTGTTAGGCAAGCTCTTTACCACTGAGCTACATTCCTAGTTCTTTTTGTTTGTTTCTTCATTTGTGTTTTATTTTGAGTCTTGCCGTGTTGCCCAGGCTGGACTTGAACTTTTCATCTTCCATCCTCAGCCTCCTGAGAAACTGGGATTGCTGCTGAGCCTTTTTTATAACCATATTTCTTTCTGCCTGCCAGCTTTATCTTCTGTATACTGCTGTCTGAATAATTGAGTGACTGAATATTCTTTTGATCGTTTCCGGTCTGTTCCATCTTGTCTTTTTGTATAAGGTCTGTCCCTTCATGACTTGCTATTTTTCTGTCTCTGAATGACCTCCCCCATTGCAGTTCTTGATTTTATTACCCTTAAGCAACACCTGGCAGCTGTTCATTGTTTCTTTAAATGTTATCATGCTGGCTCTTACCACCTTGTGTTTTGCTCAGACTATTCCCTCTGTTGACAAGTTGTTTGCCAAGATGATTCCTATTCATCTTTTTTTTTTTTGGTGCTGGGATCAAATTTGGGGGCCTTGTGCTTGAGAGGAAAGCACTCTAGCCACTGAGCTAAATCCCCAGCCCTTCCTATCCATCTTTTAAAGCCTTAGGTGTTACCCCCCCATGAGGAACTGAACTCTGGTGATTTGCCTCCCCCACACAGTATTTGATATTCCTTTGTGCTCCTATAATATCCTCAGGAATGTCAAACACTGTGTGCCTATCTCTACATGTTTACCTTGTTTTCTGTGTAGAAATGAATTCCTAGAAACTAGGGACTATATCTGTCTTAGTTACTTTTCTCTCATTGCTGAGACAAAATACCCGACATCCAAAGTTAGGGGAAGAAAGGTTAATTGGCTTATAGTTCGTAGAGGTTTCAGTCCACAGTCGGCTGGATCCAAGGCAGGGTGGCATGGCAGACAGGCAGAAGGCAGCAAGGTAAGCAAGGGATGTGACAAGGGGGTGAGCAAGGGGTAGGCAGTCCTCTTTCTGTCCCTTATATTTTATCCAGGCTACCTGGCATTAGACTGGGTAGCACTCCCACCCTTAATCATAATACCCTTAATCCTAGCATCATGGCCTTGATCCCAGCAGAACTATACCAAACCAACCAGTGGACTAATTTAGTAATCACACACTCTAGATCCTGCCCCACCTATGTCCACATGAGGCTTTGAGGGGACATCTAAATACAAACCATAACAATATCTTACTCATTTTTTATACCCGAAATACTCAGCAGAGTTTCAAACATAGTAGATAATACTTAAATAAGCAAATGTTAAAAGTGCTTGGCATGTACAGTAGATAATTAACCAAGGTATGTGTTGGTAGTATATGCAGAGATACTGATGTTTAAATCTTTTTTTTTTTTTTTTTCGAGTGCTGGGAATCAAACTCAGGGCCTTGTGGTTGCTAGGCAAGTGCTCTGCCACTTGAGCTAAATCCCCAGCCCCTGACGTTAAAATCTTGAAGAGCAGTGGAGATGATGTAGGACAGTGATGGCAAACCTTTTAGAGCTTTCAGTGGAAACAAACAGCTGGTTGCGTGTGCCATATGCTCACCACCACTGATGTAGGGCTACTGTCAGTCAAGTCTCTGAGCATAATATGGGTGGTAGGAAAGGACCAGGAACTCGTAATATACCTGTTTGGGATCCACTTAATGTAAGATCATAAAGATGTATTACATGGGTACAAAAAAGTGTACAGCTAGATGAATTTTCATGAAATAAGCACATTCATGCTGGGGATTTAGCTCAGTGGTTACAGTGCTTGCCTTACAAGCACAAGGTCCTGAGTTTGATCCCTGGCACCAAAAAAAAAAAGAAATAAGCACATTCATATGATTAGCACCCAGCCCAAGAAATTTATTAGTACCAGAATTCTACCTCTCCCTCAGGTCTCTTGTACAAAACTTTTGTCTGTTTTTGAATTCTATGTAAGTGGAATAATTTCGTACATATTCTTTGAATTTGTGAGGTTAATCCATGTTATGCTCTTAATCCACATTGTTCATTCTTGTGCTGTATTCTTTTTTTTTTTCTTGTGCTGTATTCTTTTGTGTGAATACACCATAGTTTATTCTACTCTTTTTTTTTTTTTTTTTTTGGTGTTTTGAGACAGGATCTCACTATGTAGTTCAGATTCGCCTCGAACTCACTATGTAGCCCAGGCTGGCATCAAATTCAAAGTGCTCCTGTCTCAGCCTCCCAAGTGCTGGAATTACAGATGTGCACTACCACATCCAGCTTGTCCTTTTTTAAAAACTTCCGGGCTGTTTACTTTTTTTATATTGATTTGTGAGTTTTTTAATATGTTCTAGTGTTTTATTATATAACCTGTAAGTTTCTTCATTTTAGAGAAGTCCAATTTGTCATTTGGTTAGTTTTGTTTATTTTTTTTTAAATGACATCCCTGTTTAGCTCAGTGGATGAAATTACTTTCCTATTTTTTTTTGTAAAAGCTTTATCTTCTATCATTTCATATTTAGATATCTGATTCATCTCAGTAGCATTACATTGAATTTTTTTAAGTAAACATGTAGAAAATATACAGAAATCAAGTGTACACTATGATGAATATTCATACTTAATATACTCTATGTAACCAGTCTGGAGATTAAGAAATAGAACATTTTCAGATTCCCAGAGGGACACATTACATTTTAGTGTTTCCTGAAAATGGTCTGAAATTGGTCTGTTTTACGAGTGAATACTAAATGTGGAGGTTTGCTTTTTCCTTCTGGAAAATGGATGGTGCATCTTATAATCACTGGTGTCATAGAATCAAGGGTATATTAAAGTCTAATGATTTCAAAGAACATTTTTGAAGTGTTTGTATGATATATATCTTAAGTGCAGTTTTTTCTCTTTTTGTTTTCCTTCAATCTGCTTTTTTTTTTTTTTGTACCAAGGATTGAACACAGGACCTCTTTGCCACTGGGCTACATTCCTCCATCCTTTTAATATTTAATTTTTATTTTTTTTTTGGTGCTGGGGATCGAACTCAGGACCTTGTGCTTTTGAGGCAAACACTCCAACCACTGAGCTCAATCCTCAGCCCCCTTTATTTTTAATTTTGAGACAGGGTCTTACTCAAGTTGCCCAGGCTAGCTAAGAGCTTGGGATCCTCCTGCCTCAGCTTCCTAAGCAGCTGAGATTATAGTTGTATGCCACTGCTGTGTTTAAACATATTTAATAAAATCATTTTAGGATTCTGTAGTTGGATAACCGCAGCTGAATTTTTTTTGGCATATGCTTTGAGTTCTAGAGTGTAAAAGTAAAATATCTTGGTGTGTGAGGTATTAAAAAATTGGTTAATAAAATATTCTTTGGAACGATTATATATTTAATTTCATTTATTTTTTATATGAATTTAATTTTAAAGTAAATTTTTTTAGGTTACTAAGAATATCTTTCATTAAATGTATTCTGTAGGTACATTTTACTTGTATGCATATACCAGTTATGGTGACCCTTTGGATATACAAACAGCTTGCTGTGGTGCACAAGACATAGATTTGCCACCACTGGTCTATAATTTCTTTTTTGAAGGGCAGTGCGCTTGCTAGGCAAGCGCTGTACCACTGAGCTAAGTCCTCAACCCCTGGTCTGGAATTTCTAATCCTCAAAAGGACGCTGCAGCATTGGTATTATCTCCATTTATGGATGTGGAAATAATGACTCAAAAGCATGGAACTGTCTACATTGGACCCTAAATGGGTCAATGAAGAGGTATCTTCAAAGTTCCTATGTTAATCCAGCTGTCAGTTTATTTGAGTAGCAGACCTGATGAATATTTGAGGTCAAAACCCTACCATGTTTAAAAAAAGAAAAACTTACCATGTTAATAAAAGTATTCATTTGCTTGAAAAAAAAAAAGAAATAATGACTCAAGAGGTTGAGTAACTTGTTTAAGGTATGACAAGTAAGTGGAAAAGCCAGTCTGACTCTAAAACTAGAGTTTAGTATTATGGGCAGGCAAGTAGGGTGAGATGCTCCCCCAAACACAGAACTTTTTCTGTACCATTTCAGATTTTTCTCCAAACCACAGTGTGAACATTTAACTTATACTTGTATATGTCATTTATTCCTTATAGCATTTGTCATATAATTTTGATCTTTATTATAATCCTATGATTAGGTGTAGAATAGTAGGACAAGCAGGTCTTTGATCCACTCCGATCCTGCCGTTTTATAGATGAGAAACTAAGATTTGGAGGAAGGTTCATTGCCGGAGGCATAGTACTCGTAGTAAATGGTAGACTTAAGATTTAAACTCAGGACTTGTAGCTGAAGCAAAAATTAGACGTTGGTTTTTTTTTTTTTTTTTTAAATTTTTGTGGCACTGAGGATTGAACCCAGAGTCTTCACACTGAGCTACATCTCCAGCCCTTTTTTATTTTGACACAGGGTCTTGCTGAGTCTCCCAGGCTGGGCTCAGACTTGCAATCCTCCTGCCTCAGCCTCCCAGAGTGCTGGAATTACAGATGTGTGCCACTCTGCCCAGCAAGAGGAAGAAGTTTGATCTATGTGGAGTCAGCAAGCATCTTTATAATTGTCAAGTAAATATCTTGATTATGAAATTAAAAAAGCATAACTAAAACATAAGTATTGAATGGTACTCATATAATAAAGGAGTGTTACTCCGTTTATGTATAAAGAATTTGGTATATTTTAATTAGGTTAGTCTTAGATTTTGAGTTGGGCCCAACAAACTTGGCACTTCTGGAGAGGCTTTATTTAACATTTAGTGATTGAATAATGAACGAATTGAGCTTTAGTTTGTGAACAGTACTGCTTTAGGAACTAGAGGTGTATAGCAGTGACTGAAACACAACATTCCCAGGGTTTACATTCTAATTGGGAGACACAGACAATAAGTGAAATAAATATGTAAAGTATATAGTGTAGTCTGCTGGATGGAAGAAAGTGCTATGGAAAATAACCAAGCAGACCTGGCATACAGGGGATATGAAGGGCTAGGAGGGGTGGAGGTTGCAATATTCAATATCATGGAAAGGGAAGACTTCTGTGAGGGGATGTGTTTGAGTGAAGAATTGAAGTAGGTGAAAGATTAAAAAGTCTTGCAGATTATTTGGGAATGGACAAGGGTGTATAGCAAGTTCATAGATTCTGAGGGTGGAAGGGACATGGAGTGTTTGAGGAGCAGCAAGGATATGAGACGGTTGCAGCTGGAATGAGGGTTGTGTGATGAGTCACGGAACTGGAGCATGGGCACAGGGGGATTGTGGTCAGGTGATAGTGGGTCTTAACCACTGAAAGGCCTTTTATTTGAGGGAGATAGTCTTTGAAATATTTTAAGCAGGTGGTGGTGGCATATAATTTAGATTTTATAGAGTCACTTGACTGTTACGTGAAGAGTAGACTAAAGTTAGACTAAAGTTGGGAAGTGCTGAAGGCACTGACAAACGTAGCAACAGGAAGACCAGGTAGGAGAAAAACAATCCAAGTGACAGATAATAGTAATACTAGTGGATGTGATAGAATTGGTTGTTTTCTGGATGTATTTTGAAGCAGAGCTGAGAAAATCTGTTGACATCCTTGAAATGGGGTATGAGAGAAAGAGGAGAGTCGTGGATATCTCTTAAGTGTGTCCCTGAGCAATTGTAGGGATGTAGATATTGTTGTGTGAAATAGGAAAGACTTTAAGAGACACAATTTGGAAGGGAAGGTTAGGAACTTAATTTTGGTTTGTTAAGTTTGAGATATTTACTACAGAATCTAGTGGCTATATGAGTCTGGAAATTAGAGAAAAGGTCTAGAATGGAGGGGTAAAATTGGGAATTATCATTATGTAGATGATAAAGCGATGTGTTTAGGTGAAATCATCAAGGGAATGAGAGTAGTTAAAAAGATGTTCAGTGACTGAGGCTTAGAATATTTCTCACATGAAGAGGTTGGGGAATTAAAGGAGATATTGTAAAGAAAAAGATTAAGTATCTCATGAGGAGGAGAATGAAATGTCTTGGGAGCCACACAAAATGCTTTAAGGCATTTCAACACAATTTGTGTAGATATTCTTTGACAAATACAGGTTAGTTTGGTCTAAGCCACTTTGATCTTTTATTTTGTTTTTTGTTTTTTTGAGACAGGGTCTTGCTATGTATATAGTTCAGGATGGCCTTGAACTCACTTTGTAGCCCAGGCAGGCCTCGAATACATGGTGATCCTCCTGCCTCAGCCTCCTGAATGCTGGGATTACACATGTGTGCCAGTATGTCTGGCAAAGCTACTCTGGTCTTAGCCATTTCTTTTTTTCCTTTTCTTCTCTTTCTCTTTTTTGAGACAGGATCTTGCGGTGTAGTCCAGGATAGGCTTGAACTTGCTATGTATATGTAGGCTGGCTTCGAATTTGCAGTTCTTCCTGCTTCAGCCTCCAGAGTGCTGGGGTTATACTTGTGTGCCATAACATCTGACTTTGGCCATTTCTTCTGTCACTGCCAGAGCTTCTTACTGGTTGCCAGCTTCCATTCTGTCATTCTGTATTTTTCACAGAGGCAGAGATCTTTTAAAAATGTAAGTCAGATTGATACTCTTTTCTGAGTCCCCCATCATACTCAGAATCACAATTGAATTTACGAAGATACAAGGTCATATTATGAGCTGTGATTTCTGCTTAACTTTCTGAGTTAGTCTCCTCCCACTTTTCCTTTCAGTTTTGCTATTCCACTAATCTGACCTCCTTGCTTTTCTCCAAATAAAAGCTTATTCTTGCTTTGGACATTTCCATGTACTTTATAAAATTGACTAATCCTAGCTGGTGGTCAAGGAAAGGAAATTTTTATAGATTTCCATATTTTGATAGACACAGGAGGAGAGGTAGGGAGAAATGTTAAAGATGTGTGCAAGTGGCTTTTCCTAAAGTGTTCTGAGAAACAATGGCACTTTTGCATAATGGGTTTGTGGTCAAATAAGTTTAGGAAGTGTTGTCCTGTTTTTCTCCTTGGGTCTTAGCATCTCAAAATAGACTTGTTTTATGGCTCATTACATGTTCTGTCTTGGCGAGTATTCCCCATGTTCATTTGAAAGTAGTGTATGTTTTCTTTAGTTGTATGCTGGAATGCTCCGTAAGTGTTTAAATTGGATTATTGTATTTAAATCTACATTCCTTTTTTTTTTTTTTGGTGGGAGTATCGAACTCAGGGCCTTATGCTTGCTAGGAAAGCACTCTAACCACTGAGGTGAAAATCCCCAGCCCTCCTGTTGATTTGACTTTTCTGTCAATTCCTAAGAGCAAGCTGGGCATGGTGGCGCATGCCTGTAATCCCAGCACTTGGGAGGCAGAGGCAGGAGGATTGCTGCAAATTTGAGGCCAGCCTGAACTACATAGTGAGACCGTATCTCAAAAAACAAAAACAAAAAAATTCCTAAGAGCAGTGTTCAAATTTCCAACTATAATTGTGGATTTGTCTGTTTTTTTTAGTTTTATTGATTCATTGTTTTATGTATTTTTTTGTTTCATGGTTTTTTTTTTTTTGAAGACCAGGTCTCCATATGTAGTTCAGGCTGGTCTTGAATTCAGTATATAGCCCAGGTGGGCCTCGAATTTACAGCAGTCTGCCTTGTCTCATCACTCTAGAGTGCTGGGATTACAGTCATCTGCCACCAGGCTGTTTTCATGTATTTTGAATCTCTTTATTACTTAGTATACATATTTAGGGTTAGGTTTTCCTTTTTTTTTTTTTTTTCTTTTGAGACAAGGTCGAACTATATAATCCAGGCTGTCCTTGAACTTGCTATCCCTGCCTTAGCCTCTTGTGTACTGAGTTTAAGTTTACCCTTGTGGACAACACATGGCTAAATTCTTGATTAGGTTTTCAGTTGACTGTCATGTCTCTTTCTCTCCTCTGTCTCTCTGACAATACTGAGGATTAAACCCAGGGCCTTCATACTGAACTACATTCTTGCCGCCTTCAATTTTTTTTTTTTTTTTTGCCTTTTTCAATTTTAATTTTAATTTCTTTCCTTTTTTTTTTTTTTTTTCTTTTTGGTGCTGGGGTTCGAACTCAGGGCCTTGCGCTTGGTTGACAAGCACTCTAACCACTGAGCTAAATACCCAGCCCAATTAAAAAAATTTTTTTTTTTTGGGTGCTAGGGATTGAACTCAGGGCCTTCTGCTTTGCTTGCAAGGCAAGTTTAGCCACTGAGCTAAATCCAGCCGCCTATTTTAAATTTTGAAACAGAGTTCACTAATTTCCTAGATTGCCCAGGGTGGGCTCAAATTCGTGAGCCTGCTACCTCAACTTGCCAGAATGCTGGGATTAGACATGTATCACCATGATCAGCTATGTATGTTTCTCTTTATGCCTGGTAATATTTCTTGTTTTGAGGTGTTTCTTGTTTTAATTAAGGCAAATCCACTTTTCCCATGATTAATTTTACATGGTGTGTGTTTTTCTGACTGTGTCAAGCAGTGGTCGCTAAAATCACTCTTAAGGTTTGATGATTTGTTAGACCCAGAGAACTCAGAAGAGCTCTTTTCCTAAAGGATACAATTTATTACAGATAAAGGATACAGATTAAAGTTAGCAAAAGGAAGTTCACATATGGTAGAGTTCAGGAGAAAGCAGGTAACAAGTATCCAGCTGTCTTTTGCCACTGTTTTAATTCTTTGTCAGGGGTTCAGTGATTAGTATGAAGTGTTGCAAACCAGGGAAACTGACCTAGTTTTAGTTAGAGTACCAGGAAAATAGAAGCAAGAGTGCCCTTACATTCTTAGCATAAACTATCTGGCAAGGCCCTAAATATACAGACACTTTTTAAAGATTGTGTTAAATTATAGATAACAATTAAAATTTACGAGCTTAAAAATATTTAAGTGACTAGTTCTGTGACATTTAGTATAGTCAGTGTTTGCAGCTAATTCATCTTCAAGTTTTTCACTTTCCACAACTGAAAGTCAGTGTCCGCTAAATAGTAACCCCCAGTTCACTCTCCCAGCCCCTGGCAACTACCGTTGTTCTTACTATCCTTTTGTGTGTGGCTTATTTCATTTGTTATCATGTTTTCAAGGTTCATTCATGTTGTAACATGTGTCAGAATTTCATTTCTTTTTGAGGATGCATAATATTGCATTGTATATATACATCATATTTTGTTCATCCTTTGGTTGATACTGGGATTGTCTTCATCTTTTGCTTATTGTAACAATGCTGCTGTGAACAGGGATGTACAAGTATCTGAGTGCCCATTTCCAATTTTTTCAGGAATATATACCTAGGTTGGATTTGTTGGGTTATATGGTCATTCTACATTTAACTTTTTTTTCTTCCTCAGTTCTGAGGCTTGAACCCAGGGTTTTTGGCCTGAGCTCTATCCCCAGGTATTTTTTATTTTGAGACAGATTTCACTAAATTGACTAGGGTAGGCTTGAATGATTCTCCTCCCTCTGCCTCCTAGAGTACTGGGGTTGCAGATGTGTGCTATCATGCCTAGTTTATGTTTAACCTTTTACATGTGACAGTAGCAGCTGCACCATTTTACATGCCTATTACCAATGCATAAGTGTTCCAGTTTCTCCATATCTTTGACAATACTTGCTATTTTCTTCTTTTAAATAATAGCTGTCATCATGAGTGTGGAGTCATATCATTGTGGCTTTGATTTGTTTTTCTGTCATGACTAATGATGTTGAATATCTTTTCATGTGCGTATTGGCCATTTGTATATCAACTTTGGAGAACATGTCTGTTCAAATCATTTGCTTTTTTGTTTTTGAGTTTTAAACATTGTATAATGTGAATATAGTATTAATCCCTCATCAGGTGTGTAGTTTGAAGGTATTTTTTTTTTTTTTTATTCTGTTAGTTCTAAACCCCGCCCCCCTGCCCCAAATCCAGGGGTGTTCTTCCACTTAGCCATTTCCCCAGCCCTCCTTTTTAATATTTTGAGTCAGTTTGAAAGGTAGTTTCATGGGTGTTGAGTTTGCTGCGTGTATTGTCTGCTGGCCTGGCTGCCTGGCTGCCTTCCTGTCTGTCTGTCTGTCTGTCTGTCTCCCTTCTTCCCTCCTTTCTTTCCTTCTTTCCCTTCTTTCTTTCTTCCTTCTGTCCTCTCTCCCTGGGAATTGAACCCAGGGTCTTTCTGCTGAGTTGCACATTGCTTTATGGCCCAAGTTGACCTTGAACTCCTGAGCTGCCTCAGCCTCCCGAATAGCTTAGATTACAAGTATGCCACTCTGCCCAGCTTGGACTCTGTTCTGAATGTCCCATATAATCAGTGAGATATTTCACTCAAAAAGCTAGTAGTAATTTTAATGATTTTTGTCCCTTCAGCTTTAGGAATTATTCTTCTCCAGAAGTTTTTCTGATTTTGTGTTGCTTTACCTTATACATGTGCAGATTGACATTGAGGCAACAACTGAGGTGGATCCCTTTGCAGATTTCTGGAGTTGTTTCTTGTTATTATTATTTTTATTTTTTGGAGGCTGGAGATTGAATCCAGAGCCTTGCATATGCTCAGAGGACACCCTGCTGCTTGAATTTGTGATCCTCCTGCCTCAATCTCCCAGAGATCTGAGATTACAAGCATGTACCACTGATACAGGGGAAAAGATATGACTCCCAACTTGCTAGATGTCAGTTATGCTGAGTTTGTGTTCCCCGGAGTCGAAGAATGAATTCTAAGGAACAAAGGAGGTTAAGAGTAGGAAATTTTTTGAGAGAGAGGAAGAGAGCTCCTGAGAGACAGGAGGTGACCCGAGTGGGTTGCCAATGAGCTCACTTTTCAAGGGAAGTTTTATAGAGCAAAATCGTGAGGTGGGTGCAATGTGTGTCAAAATGATGATTAACCAATAATATTACAAGTGTATTCGCTTAGGTAATACTGATCCAATGGGGAAGAAGGTCACGTAGCAAATGGATTTGGAAAGAACAAAGACATTCCAAAATGGGGTGGATCTAGATGTTTTGGTTGCCCACCTGGGTGACCTAGACTTTATCAGATCAAATGAGTGTAATCTTCAGTTCATTGTTTATCCGTTGGTCTTATTTCGAGGCCTGACCTTCAATGGATGTGCCTGCAGCCCTCGTTGTAGTGTATTCTCCTATTGTGTATTGACTCCATTGAGGGCTCAGCCCTGTCTGACTGCCTATAATATTTCTACCTTGTTTACCCCTCCTGATTTGCTTATTGGATTTTTTTCTTTTTCTTTCTTTTCTTTTTTTTGGGGGGGAGGCGCAGTGCTGGGGATCATTCAGGGCCTTATGGTTGCTAGGCAAGCACTCTGCCACTTGAACTAAATCCCCAGCTCCTGCTTATTGGATTTTTAAGCATTCTTCTTGATGTATGTACTAGCCAACACTGTCAGATAAGAAAAAAATTAGAGGTCTAAAATTAGGAAAGGAGGTAAAATTATCAATGAATGAAATGGTATCATTGACTTTTTATTGGAATCTTATTAAACTTATAAACGAATTGGGGAAAATTTACTTTTTTTTTGGTGCTGGGGATCAAACTCAGGGCTTTGTGCTTGCTAGGCAAGCACTCTAACCACTGGGCTAACTCCCCATACCCAGGATTTACATTTTTAAACATTTCTTCTTTTCTAGGTATTTTATCTCCTGTATTGCTTCCTATAGTGTATATTTTTTTCCCATTAGATCTCCTGATTGTATGTTTGAAAGCTGTGTATATGACAGCTTTATTCAGTTTTATTATAAAACTTTCAATTGGTTCTCCTCAATTTTCCCAGGAATATAGTCATATCATGTGCATTCAGTAATAATTTTACCTCCTTTCCAAATTTTAGACCATATTTTTTTCTTCCCCAGTAGTATGGTCGAGTACATACCTTGAGAAGAATATTTAATGATGATAACAGTGAGTTGTGGTGGGCATGCTTGTGTATTCGCCCACTATGCATAATGTAGGCTTTCAAGTTTAGCTAGTTTAACCTTTCTTATGTGCCTTTTTCATTTAGAAGGTATGTAATTTTTTCTGTACTATTTCTTTATTTCCTAGAGATGAAATAGCATGAGTGGAGTCTAGGCAAACACAATTTGTCTTCTGTCACTTTTTTTTTGCTGTCCTTTCCTTGATTTTTAAAAAAATATTTAATTTTGATCTGCTAGGAATGAATAATGAGCAATAAGAGGGAAGGCTGAATTTGAGTCTCCAAACAAAGTATAATTACCATCCCAAGAGTGATAAGATCTCCCTGTAGTGCTTGGATTTGCATCTTAATCTTCAATTACAATGAATAATCTAGGCTGGGTGTTGTGGTGCATGTCTACAATTCCAGCACTAGGGAGGCTGAGGCAGGAGGATCACAAGTTTGAGGCCAGCTGGAGCTACATATTGAGTGTAAGGCCAGCCTGAACTGCTTAGTGAGACCCTGTCTCAAAAAGCAAAAACAAAAACAAAACAAAACAAAAAATAGGACTCTGACCAATGTTTATTCTTATGTATTTAGTTGTTAACAACATTGCTTTGCTTCAGAACCTGTAAAAGAGTAAGGGTTTTTGAATTTTCTGAAATCAGAACAATTTAGAAGTTGAAAATACATTTAAATTATGACTTAGTATTGGTTTAGGATTATTTTCTTTTAAATTGAAAACTTGAATAAATTTATGTATTAAGAGTCAAGGATACTCATTGAGAATCCTCATTCTTATACTGTTCCCACGTGATTCATGTTTCCTGTCCCTTGCAGGTAGTTGCTTTCACTAATCTCTCCCCCTCCACATTTTTTTTTTTTTTTTTGTGGCTTTTTGAAACAGGTTCTTGATATGTGTTCAGGCTGGCCTTGAACTCACTAAGTAGCCAGGTTGGTCTTGAACTCAGGTGATTCTCCTGCCTCAGCCTCCTGTGTGCTGGGATTATAGATGTGTGCCACCGTTCCTGGCATCATTGTCTCTTTTCCAGCGCATAGTAGCATTTGTGTAATTTTGCCTGTTTGTACTTAACAAATGTATTAATTGAAGATGTTTTCACATTTTAACAAAGTCATTCTGCTTATGCCACTTTTTTCCTTCCTTATTGTAGTTGTCAGTGAGATGATCCAGAGTTGCATAGCTAAATAAAATGTAATTTCATTTCTAGCAGTTGTTTTCAAACTTTTCACTCTCAGAATCTCTTTAGACTTTTCAAGAATTTCTTTAGAGTTTTCCTGACAACTCTCTAAAGAGGTTTTGATTCTGTGAACCTAGTACATCTATCAGTAGGTATGCATTTTAGACACTAATATTGAGGAAGTTTAAAAATCTTTCCTTTTTTTTTTTTGTGACAGTCTCACTGTGTAGTCTTAGCTGGCTTTGAACTAGTGATCCTCCTGCCTAAGCCTCTGAGATTACAGGAGAGTGTTGGGATTAGTCTTTTTTTTTGTTTTGTTTTTGTTTTTTTTTCAACTCCACACTCTATTCTCCAGCCCCTCCCACATGGATTTACTCACATTAACCCTGGAGTCCACCTTGTGTAGAGGAGTGCACGGGGAGGAGGGGCATGAAAGAGGCCTGTGAGGAGTGGGATTACAGTTTTGCACTACCATTCCAGGCAAAATATTCATTTTTTATTCATTTAAAAGTGACAGTAGAGCCAGGTATGGTGGCACATGCTATAATCCCAGTGGTATGGGAGGCTGAGGCAGGAAGAATCTAAATTTGAGCCTAACCTGTGTAATTTAGTGATTGAGCAAAACCCTGTCTCAGAATTAAAAATAAAAAACAGGGCTGGGGATGTAGCTCTGTGTGAAGGCGCTGAGTTTAATCCCCGGTAGCAGGTGTGGGGGCTAGGGATGATCTGTGGGGACAATAGACTCCGAGTATAGATTGGAGCAGAATGAATGCTTAGCATACAGGAGGCCCAGGAATTCATTCTTCAGCATCACAAAGCCATGCAGCCAGCCAAAAAAAAAAAAAAAAAAAAAATCATTGCCTTTAATGTAAGTGACATTTTTAATGAAAATAATTCCCAGATGAGGATTATGAGAATGATGGGGTTTATCACTTTTTGTAAATATCTTTAAATGTTCTAGTTTAATAGAAAACAGCTGGCTTTGTGTATCTGGTATGGCATTCACTGCTTTGTGACATTGTTTTACTTGAAGCATTTTACTTGAAGAATTGTTTTACTTGAAGCATTTTAAGAAAATCTGACCTCATACTGATACATACTTGGAAAAGGGCAAGTGTTTTAATAGATTTTTCAGATAATAATAAGGATATCCTTCTTTGCTATGCTGAAATGCAACAGGTGATAGTTTCCTATTTTTAATTGTTTTAGTAAGATATTGTTAACATACATTAATTTATACATAGTTTAGTACACCTGTGAATGTGTCAACACAGTCCAGATGGTGTGTCCCTAAAGGTAGTTTTTAAAAGATTAATTACTATGTACAATTTGAAACCATAACAGTGAAATTTTCATACGCTTATTTTTGTACCAGTTGGTTTATCCCCTTCTTTGGATCTTTTATCTATGCAGTGTTTTTAAAATATCATATGTGACCATTTTCCAATATCTGACCATTTTAAAATATCATATCCTTGGGTTAGGCAGATCTACCAAATGTTTACATATTACATTTTTCAATGTCAAATAATCACACTTGTTAATATTATCATTTTCCTCAAAAAAGTCTTTTTTGATTTGGGAAGCTGTTAAACCCATAGTGATAAAAACAGGGTGCACAAAATTCTAATTTTTTCAAAGTTTAAATTTTATAGTTAGCAAGACATTTTTGTTGATTGTTGTTCCTCCCCTCTCCCTGCATTTTGTTTTGTTTGTGTTTTGAGACAGGGTCTCGATGTTAGATCAGGCTGGCCTTGAGCTCACTAGTGGCCCAGGTTACTGACCTTGAACTTGGTGCATCCTACTGCCTCAGCCTCCTGTATGCTGGGATTATAGGTATGTGCCACCGTGCCCAACTTGGTTGTTTTTCTTGATAGGACAAGCTCATTGTTCATTTTCAAGGAAATAGCTGCCAAATACCCAAGATTAAGCAACCATTATTTGTCAGTTGTTCTTTGAGGAAAAGTTAGATTCCATAAGAAGTGCTCAGTTCAGTTGTATCTCGGTCTTATGAATACTTTTCCTTGAAGTATCCATTTCAGTGTGGAGAACATGAAAAACTTGTATATTCAAGGATTGAGATTTAATGTGTAATATTTACGGTTATATCAAGGACTTTCTTAAGTAAAATAGGCTTTGTTTTGTTTTAATTTTGTTAAGTGGGTAGTGTTGAAGAATATAGTGTGGTGACTACTGCTGTAGTTTGGTAACTGTACTAATAAGACACCAGTTTTACCCAAAGTTAATTTTTTTGTTTTTGTTTTTCCTTTTGGAGACAGGGTCTCGCTGTGTAGTTCAGGGTGGCTTTCGACTCACTGTGTTGCCCATGCTGGTCTTGAACTCGCGGGGATTCTCTTGTCTCAGCCTCCTGAGTGGCATGTGCCACTATGGCTGACAGTAACAACTTTTGATATTCTAATTCAAACAGTAACAACAGAAATTTAAGAAAACTTTCACAAAACACTAGCACATTTTAATTTCACATTCCTTCAATATGCTTCTCTACTTACCTGACAGCCATTGTACTTCCTGTTTTTCCTTTCCTAGATTATGCTTAGTTTGTCTACTTATTTAGTAATGTCTCTCTCTCCTCTTCCCTGTCTTGATAACCATTATATCTTGCAAACCAGAACAGTCCTGGTACCATGTAGCATAGGCATTTTGCAAATTTTGCTAAATAAAATTCTTACAAATTGATGAATAAGTGAAAAGAATGGAAGAAGATGATTTTGGTTATTCAAGATAATGAGTAGAGCCTTGAGGCACTGGGCCTTGGAGAGGAAGGTGGGAAATGGTGGAGTCCTTGGGCTTTGCCGTTTGCCAGCCGGCCCCAGCAACCCCAGCAGCTCCAAGACCAGAGGAGCAAGAGTACACAGGCCCGCTGCCTGCAGTGGGAGAGGAATGCAGTTGAAAAGGCCCTGCCCTGATCCTGCAGAAATGCAGGGAGAGCCGCCAACTGTCCCCGGCCACCGGGCACCAGAGACGGCAGACTGCAGATTGTAGCGGCTCCGGAAGGGAACCTGCAGGGTGCCTTGCTGGCAGGTCTCTCCACCACCCTGACGGAAGCATGGTCCAGAAGATGCCAGTTAAAAGACACGATGTCGAGGAAAAGCAAGCTGACGTCTTTTATGACCCTGCAGAGAAAGAGCCAGGATTTACCACAAGCGATGGAGATGGTGTGTCTTAGTTACTTTTCTCTCATTGCTGAGACAGAATACCCGACACCCAAAATTAGGGAAAGAAAGGCTTATATAGCTCACAGTTTGTAGAGGTTTCAGTCTATAATGAACTCGATCCAAGGCGGGGTGGCATGACAGGCAGACAGGCAGAAGCCAGCAAAGTAAGCAAGTGGGTAAGCAAGGGGGACCCAGACAGCTTCTTCCTGTGTTTTATTTCCTATCCAAACTACCTGGCTTTAGGGTGGTTAGCACTCCCACCCTTAATCCTAATAGTTTTAATCCTAGCGTCATATCCTTGATCCCAGCAGAACTATGCCAGACCAATCAGTGGACTAATTTAGTAATCACACACTCTAGATCCATCTCCACCTATGACCACATGAGGCTTTGAGGGGACATCTAGACACAAACCCTAACATGGTGGCATCCCAGACTTCACCGTGGCTGGAGGGGGGAAGGCCAAGAGGAGCCTGTTGCTCGGGTGCAGGGAGCAGGAGCAGCTGTGGCAGGAGGCCCATGAGTTGAGGCACCTGGGAGGCTGCCTACTGCTCCTACTTGAGTCCTGCTGGAGGTGCAGTGGGGACCCTCCAGGACAGCTGAGGTGCAGCCTCCCCGGGGACACTGAACCATCCCTACCTTGGCTGAGGAGGGCTTTGTGGTGACTTGTGTTTGATACGGGGGACGCCGAAGCGCCTTGCTGCTGCTTAGCAGTGTGATTGTATGTCTTAGCAGTGTATGATTGTATGTCTTATTTAAAAAAAAAAAAAGATAATGAATAAAGGTAACAGTTATATTTGTGGGTAAAGACTTATATAAAGTATTTTGTTCTATTAGGTTATTAATTCTTTAGGGATTTTGGCATATAAAATCATCCATGGAATATGAATTTTTCTGTTAACAAATGAATAAGTGATTCTAAACAATTGTTGGAACCGGTATAATAGAAAACAGTGCCAATTTTATTTTTGCAGCACTGATTTCTCATGGAAAATAAGTATGCAAGTAAGTAAGACTAAAACCTTTATCATTTTTTATAGTTTCTAAGAAGTGAGTTGTTATTTTAGATAAATTACCACTTTCAATGTTAATTCATTTTAGGGATTTGGAGCTATATGATCTATGTTCTGTTTTCAAAAAATAAATGCTTCCATAGCACACCCCACAAAAACCCCCAAAAATCAAATTTAAAAAAATGCTGTATCTCCTGTTTTCTTAAATGACCAATGGAGACCATGCAATACTTTACTGAAGGTTTAGTGAGGAGGTTGGTGGTAGTGGCCCTTATTCTGAATGACCCCAGTTTCTGTGCTAGTTATGTTAGTAACCTTTTTACTGTGGGATAATTTTAGATTTCCTGAAAAGTTGCAAGGAGTTTATATTTATCTCTTACTCAGTTTCCCTTAATGTTAACATCTTAAACTACCATTTTAAATTCGTTTAAACTAAAAATGTTATTTTTAAAATGATTTTAGTTCTTTGGATACAAAGTCTTGTTTGTTTATTTATTTATTTATTTTTTTCGGTTGAGTCTTGTTTATTTAAATAGAAAGTCTACTATTAAAAAATTGTGTGATTTCTTCGAGTTGTTTCAGTGTCTGTTAGTCTATCTCTTTTCCCTTTCTGAGTTGTTGCTTTCATCTATTTGGTTTTTGGAGAAAAATTTATTACAGTCAAGTGAAAGAAAGTCTCAAATGAAATTCTTAAGACCTTTCTTTGGGGGGGTTGGGGGTTTAGCTCGGTGGTTAGAGTGCTTGCCTTGCAAGCCTAAGTCCCTGAGCTCAATCCCCAGCACCAAAAAAAAAAAAAAGACCTTTCTTTGGAGTAAAATGTGTGAGTTTCCCATGTAGGTATGGGCACTAATTTTGTTAATACAAAATGGTTTTCTTTTTTGGTTTTTGTTTGTGGTTTCGTCTGGCCAAAAATTTGAAGTTTGAGTACAAGATTGATAACTATCACAATATTTTAGAAAATTATGCCAAATGTGGCAATAAAGAACATCTGTTTGGTGCTTATTTTTAACATCTGGAAAAGTGGGTTCTACACCACAAGTAAGTTGGTTTATTTTTCAGTTATAAAGCAAAGAGGTGGGTTTAGGTTACTTTAAGTAATGAATTTATTATGGGAAAGTAAAGAACACAGAGATCTCTACTGCTGTATACCATGGTGTCAGGGAGATAGAGTATGGTTAAAATGGGCAGGCATTTAAGAGATAAATGAGTTCGAACTACCTTTTACTCCCTTGGTTCTCATCTGTGTTGAGAGTAGTCTGTGGAGCCCTGTACCAGATCTGTCAAATCATTAAACGTCTCTTGGAATAGTGATCCAGGCCTTGAGTATTTTTTCTGAAGTTCTATGTAGCTGAATCTTATGAACACTTTTACTCTGGCGCTTTGATGTTAGGATAGGAAGTGTGCTGCTTCTCAGTGGTACTATTGACTTAATTTAAAACTGTGTGAGGGAGATAAATGGGACAGTCAGACACTGAATGATTAGTTTATCTTGTCACCATTTCTGTTTTTTGAAGAGCTTTTGGGTTATTGAGGCTACTTATTGGCTGCTGGCCAGCCTATGAATTGGCTCTTCTTGTGTTCAGGCTGTCTTTCTTGATCTGCTCATCATTTATTATGCTTTATACTATAGTACTGATTGCTTCTTCTTTTCTCTCTCTGCCTCTCCTCTCTGCTTCCCTCCCACCCTCTCTTTCCTTCCCTACCTCCCCCTTCAGGGAATTGAAATAGGGCCTCATACAAGCCAGGGAAGTGCTTTACCATTGAGCCACACCTCCAGCCTTTGCCTCTGCATTTGTCTTTGTGTGAGAAATAGGTAGAGGGTCCATTTTCATTTAGCTTTAAATTTGGATGGAAATTTACTGACTGGTCCACAGAGTGGTAAGGCAGTTATTTCGAGGAAGAGAGCCTAACCACGAAGAAGGACCTATACCCAGAAAGTCCCAGAACAAGATCTTAGAACTAGATAATTGATAAGTAACATTCCACAATCAAAAGAATGCACAAAGAAGGATGGGTTTACTGACTAACCAAGGAGAATTTATTTTGGCAGTCATGAAGATTGTTACCCCCGATCTCAGATTGTACCTGCCTTATCTCAGACAGTAAAAAAAGGGGGAAGGGACCTTGTAAGCTAGGGAAATAAAGCCATTGCTTGTTTGAACCAGATGTACTTCCCTCTAGACAGGCACTGGTTTCTGCAGAATCACCATTAAAGTTTTGCTTCTGCTGTACTTCACATCTCTGAGTTCATACTTTTGGGGTTTGGACAGTGGGCTTCTCCCACACTATTACCTGCATATTACTACAGGTAATGCAGAAATGACTAAGAAAGTAATTACAGTAGGGATCAGAAGTGGCCCTTTTGTGATAGTAAAAATTAAAATCCTAAATGCTGTGAAGTTTTCTGGAGGAAAATTTCCTATTTAGGCGGAATAGTTGGCTAAAATATAGTTAAGAATGTTGGTGAAGGAAGCTAAAACTACATTGTATCGAATCTTGTCAGGCTCCTGGTAAGAGGAGTCTGATGGTGGCCGCAGGCCTGTAATTTCAGCACTTGTGAGATTGAGGCACAAGGATTGCTGAAAGTTTGAGGCTAGCCTGGACTACATAGTGAATTCACGTCAGTTCTGAACTACACAGCGAGTCCTTGTCTTAAAAAATCAAAAATCAGTAACAACAACAACAACAACAAGAAGCGGAAACCTATATGAAATGGCACAGAAAATTCAAATAAAGAATAGAATTTAGTTCATTTATTAAAAATGCTGATAATGAAAC
Source organism: Hystrix cristata (assembly GCA_004026905.1). Lineage (NCBI taxonomy): Eukaryota > Metazoa > Chordata > Mammalia > Rodentia > Hystricidae > Hystrix > Hystrix cristata. The sequence goes on along the minus strand of PVJO010008702.1, from coordinate 29,851 downwards.
AAATGTTCAGTGAAGAGCCTTGATTTATAAATCAAAAAAGTTCTTAAAATATTTAAAAATTATGCTGTTAGAGACTTTTGACATAAATATTTTTAAACCCTCAGTTTCCCATTCTTTTAATATTTAAAAGTATTGTTTTGGGCCTGGGGATATAGCTCAATGGTAAGAGTGCAAATTAAATTGGAGGCCCTGGGCACCACAAAAACAAACCTGTGTTAAGACAATTTTTTGTTTGTTTTTTAGTTTTGTTTTTGTTTTTTTTTCTTTTTCTTTAGTGCTGGGAATTGAGGCCAGGCACTCACTCATGCTGGGCAAGTGCTCTACCACTGAGCTACATTCCCAGCTTTTTGTATTTATGTATGTATGAAACAGAGTCTCTCTAATTTCCCTGGAACTGGCCTTGAATTTGCAGTTCTCCTGCCTTAACCTCCTGAGTAGCTGGAGTTTCATGGATGTGCTACTGTATCCAGTTAAGATAGTATCTGTTTTGGACTTAAGATATAATCCATCCACCAGTTTGTCCATCATGTAGATGGACTAGATGATTGTTTTCATCTTATCAATTAATCAGGAAGTATTTTACTAAGTACATGGTAGTATTTCACTAAGAATTTGGAAAAGTAAGAAGTACCATGAGTCCTCATGAAGTTCAGATGAACCAACAGTTGGAGGTTTATTCCACATTTGTCTTTCAATTGTGACTTGGCTGGTGATCATCAACTATAGTAGTGGCCTGGCATTCCAGTCCCACAGTGTTTTAGTTTACTCTGTGTTTTTGAATCCAGACTCAGACTTTTAAAATAGTTTACTACTATAATTGATGTTTAGCACCAATTTCAGGGTTCATCTACATTGTAGTATGTATCGTTACTTCATTCCTTTTTATAGCTGAATGATACCATGTTGTATGCATAAACTAACTTTTGTTTATCCATTCATCTGCTGATGGACATTTCAGAGGATTGCTTTCACCTTTTGGCATTTGTGAATAGTGCTGCTATGAATGTGTATAAGTATCTGTTTTCAGTTCTTTTAGATTTATCCCTAGGATTAGAGGTTTTGAATCAGTGGTGATTCTGTTAACTTCCTTAGGAAACACCGAACTGTTTTTGGTAGGGTTTTAGTCACTTTCCTTGCCTCTGGGACTTAAGGGAGGAAAGGTTTATTTTAGAAGTTTCAGTCCATGTTTGGCAAACTAAAACATAGTAACTGGGCCTGGGCAGAGGAAAGGCACTCCCTTCATAGTGGCCAGGAAGCAGAGAGAAAAGGGAGGAGCCAGGGAGGAAGATACACCCTTCTAGGTTATGCCCTGGTGACCCGCCTCTTCTAAACAGACCCCACCTTCTAATATCACATTCACTTGTCGAGCTTCTGTGATTCAATCACCTATGGGTGCATGAGACTCTTGGGGGACATCTAGATGTAGACCATAACATACAGTGACTGCATCATTTTAGGGTCTCACTAATAATATGCAAAAGATTCTAGTCTCTATGTCCCAGCTATCATTTGTTAAGTTCTTTTTTTTAGTAGTCATTCTAGAACATGTGAAATGATATCTCATTCTGTTTTGATTTGCATTTCCCTGTTCACTAAAGACATTGAGCATAATTTCATGTGCTTATTGGCTATTTGTATCTCTGGAAAAAATGTTTAAGTCATATGCCTATTTTAAAATTGGATTGTCTTTTTGTTGAGTTGCAAGAGTTCTGTATATAACTTGGGCACTGATCTGCTATGAGATGTATGAATTGCAAGTATTTCTACCATTCTGCAGGTTGTTGTCACCTTCTTGGTAATATCCGTTGATGCACAAAAGTTGTTATTATTATTATTATTATTATTATTATTGTTTTGGCTTTTTGAGATAGAGTCTCGCTATATAGTTCAGGCTGGGCTTGAACTCACTATGTAGCCCATGCTGGCCTCAGAAGGTGGTGATCCTCTTGCCTCAGCCTCCTGAGTGCAGGGATTATAGGCATGCGCCACTACACCCAGCAAAAGTTATTAATTTTTTTTTTTTTTTTTTTTTTTTTGGTGCTGGGGATCGAACTCAGGGCCTTGTGCTTACAAAGCACGCACTCTAACCGCTGAGCTAAATCCCTAGCCCAAAAGTTATTAATTTTTATGAAGTCTAATTTTATCTGTTTTTGTTGTTGCTGGTACATGTGCTTTTGCTGTTATATCTGAGAAACCGTTGCCAAATCCAAGATTACAAAGATTTGCTCTTTGTCTTCTTCTTAGAGTTTTATAGTCTTAGCTCTTATATTTAGGTTGGTGATCGATTTTGAATTTTCCTTAATGTGATGTAGACCGAAACTTCATTTTTTGCTGATGGATATTCACTTGTCTCAGTGCCATTTGTTAGAGACTTACTCTTTACTCCTTGAGTGTTGAAATCAATTGGCTGTAGATGTTTGGTTTATCTTGAATTTTCAGTTGTATTTCATTATCCTTTGCCAGTACTACACTCTTTCATTTATTGCTTTGTAATGTAAAATTGGGATGTATGAGTCCTCTACCTTTGTTCTTTGTCAAGATTTATTCAGAGGCCCTTGTAATTTAGGAGCCCTTGTAGTTCCACAGGAATTTGAGGACCAAATTTGAGCGTTGGTTCATTCATATCTGCAGAATAGGCTGTTGGTATTTTATTTTATTTTGTACTTTTTAAGCTAGACTGGTATTAGAATCCAGGGCATTGCACACTGAGCTACATTCCTGGCTCAGTTATTTAGATTCTAGTAGGGGTTGCATTGATCTGTAGCACTTTGAGAAGAATTGCCATCTTAGCAATATTAAGTCTTTAAATTTACAATCTTAGGTGTTTAGGTCTTTATTTTAACACTGTCTTTAGCTGTTACTGTACAGGTCTTTCATCTCCTTAGTTAAATTTATTGTGAAGCATTATAGTATTTTCATTTTATCATAACTGGAATTTTTTTCTTCAATTTCTTTTGATGTGTTTTTGCCAATAAATAGGATAAAACTGATTTCTGTTGTATCTTGTATCCTGCACCATTGCTGAATTCCTTTCTTAGCTTTAAAGGCTTTAGGTGGATTTTTTTAGGATTTAAAAAAATTTTATCCGTAAGATGTCATCTACAAATAGAGATAGTTTTGTGTGACTTCTTTTCCTGTTTGGGTGCTTTTTATTTTTCCTTGACTTACTTCTCAGCCTGGGACTTTGAGTTAAATATTGAATGAAGTGGCAAAAAATGTGAGCATTCTTATATTATTTCTGATTTTAGGGGTAGTGCTTTCAGTCATCACTATTGAGTGTGATATTAGCTGTGGATTTATCATAGATGCTCTTTATTAGGTCAAGGCACTTCCAGTGTGCTTTTATCACCAAAAGTTGTTGTGTTTGTTTTTTTATTAGTACATGTTTGCAGCACATGATGATTACATTTATTGTGGAGAGTTTGTACATGTACATAACACATCTTCTTTTTGTCCCCTTCCTCTCCCTTCCCTCCCTCCTCCCTCCAACTCTTGTACCCTTTTTCATTTGAAAAAGCTATTTCCATTTTTCGTCCATTCTCCTGTTTTTAAATCTCTTTTATTTTCCTTTCATCCCCTCTCCTTCCCTCTCTTGTTCCCCTTCCCATTTGAAAAAGATCTCACTACTTCCTATTGTCTATCCTTTATTTTGCTCTTTATTTATATTTTGCAATACTCATATAAGAGAAACCATGTGGTATTTGAGCTTGTGTGTCTGATATATTTCACTTACCACTGTGGTCTCAAAGTGCATCCATTTACCTACAAATGAGTCAGGTTCATCCATCTTTCCTTACCCATTCATCTGTTTACAGGCATATAGCCTGTTTCCAAGATTGAGCTACGGATAGTCTTTGCTTAATGACATACCTATTTAAAAACTGTTCAGACTTAGGATCAACACACCCTTTTTAGATTTAACACCTGCCACTCAGATTTACGATCTGCATTCATACTTACGATGCAGGAATATGAGTAGCAGTGTGGCCTTATAGTGGCTACTTGTACAGTATGGTGTTGTAATTTTTGCCACTTACACTGTACGGTACAGTACTGTAATTCTATGTTGTGTTATACATTACAGTACTGTATGTAAGAGTTATGCAAATAAAAGCAAAGTCGTCAAGTTGGAGTTTCCTTTGACCATTTCTTTGTTCTGAATATTGTAATGTACATACTATATACAGTTTCCTCATTTAGTGACCAATTAATTTAATAACCTAGTGGCAGGACTATAACTTGGTCGTTAAATGAGGAATGTCCGTATTATAAATTGTGCTGGTATAAACATGGTGTATCAGTCAGTGCTCACTAGAGAAACATTTAATGTAAGATTGATAAATACAGAAGGATTTTTGTTTTTGAGGCAGGGTCTTGATATATGGTTGAGGCTTACCTTAATCTCACTATGTAGCCCAAGATGGCCTTGAATTTGCAATAATCCTCCTGCTTCAGCCTCTGGAGTGCTGGAATTACAGGTATGTGCTGCCATGCCTGGCTCTTAAATACGAATATAAGGATTTACAAAATAGGCTTATAATGGTCACCTGCAGAATCAAGTGTGGAATGGTAGAAAAGGGCTGTCTGCGTGTTGGAGATCAGAAAGAGCCAGTTAAAGGTCAAAAACCTAGAGCTCTCTGTAGTGTCCTGTGTGAGTCCACATTAGAAGGTTGAAGAGGCTGTGCTGGAAGCTAGGAAGTGACATCCAAAGTGAAGGTGAAGAGTGGAGCTCCTCCGAAGAAACAGAAGGGAGCCTTCCTTCTTTGTTTCGCTTTTATTCCATTCAGGCTACAAGCCTGTTGGTTGATAACACTCACACCCAGAACTATGCTAATCAGTTAGGGGACTAATCCAAATATCACACACCTTTTATCCCAGTATCACATACCCTAGGTCCAGCCACCTCCAAAATCCCCATCTATGAGCACAAGAGGCTTTTGGGGGACTTCTAAGTAAAAGCCACAATATGGGTATGGATGTGTCATTGTAATACAATGACTTTGATTTCATGAAGAGTCCTAGAAGGGTAATAACTGGGTCAAATGAAATTTCTAGTTTTAGTTTTTTGAGGAATCTCCATACTGATTTCCTGGTGGTTGTACTAATTTACATTCCCACCCATGATGTAGAAGGGTTCCTTTTTCCCCCACAGCCTTGGCAGTATGTGTTATTATTTATTATTTGATTTCTTGATGATAGCCATTCTTTCTAGAGTGAGATGATTTCTCAGCATTGGATTTTTTTGAGACAGGGTTTCCCTATGTAGTTCAGGCTGGCCTTGAACTCACTATGAGCCCAGGCTGGCCTCGAACTTGTGACAGTCCTGCTGCCTCAGCCTCCTGTGTGCTGGGATTACAGGCGTGCACCACCATGCCTGGCTCAGGGTTATTTTAACTTTGCATTTCTCTACTGGCTGGTCATGTTGAACAGTTATTTATTGGTCATCTATACTACTTCTTCTGAGAAATGTCTATTCATTTTCAGTTGTTCACTTTTTTTTTTTTTTGGTGCTGGGGATCGAACTCAGGGTCTTGTGCTTACAAGGCAAGCACTGTAATCACTGAGCTAAATCCCCAGCCCCAGTAGTTCACATTTTGCTTAAGTTTTGTCTTTATTTTTGGGGGTCGGTTTTTTTTTCATTCCTTATATATTCTAGATGTTGGTCCTCTGTCTGAGGGATAGCCATGGCAAAATTTTTTTCTCATTCTGTAGGTTGTCTCTTCATTGTGTTGATTGTTCCCTTTGGTATACAGAAACTTTTTAATTTGATATGAGTCCATTTGTTGAGTCTTGGTATTATTTCTTGTGCTACTGGGAAAGTCTTTGTCTGTGTCTTCAAGAATTTTACCTCTTTTGTCTTCCAGAAGATTGTTTCTGTTTTAATATTTAGATCTTTGATCCATTTGATTTTACTTGAATACAGTCTTCTGCATCTTTCGAATGTGGATATCCAGTTTCCCAGCTATTAAAGAGGCTGTTTTTTACTCCTTTGTCGAAGATCAAATAGTTGAATGTATCTGGGTTGTCTGCTACCTCTAGTCTGTTCCGTCGATCTGCATTTCTGTTTTTCTGCGAGTACCATGCTGTTTTTATCGCTGTAGCTTTGTATGGTACCTTCAAATCTGGGATTTTGGTGACTCCTGCTTGGCAAGAAATGCTTTTGTTGTTCTGGGTCTTTTCTGGTTTCACGTGCATTTTTGGATTATGTTCTCTAGATATGTGAGGAATGCTGTTGGTTTTTTGATTGGGATTGCATTTTGGAAGTATGGCCATTTTGACTATGTCAGTTCTGTCTATCCAGGAACATGGGATATCTCTTATGTTCTGATAGCCTCTTCAACCTCCTTTTTCGGAGTGATGAAATTTTTGTTGTAGAGGTTTTTCATTTCTTGGTTAGGTTAATTCCTAAATATTTAATTTTTCTTGATGCTACTGTGAATGGTATTGTTTTTCTAATATCTTTTTCAGTGAGTTCATTATTAGTATATTGAACACTATTGATTTTTGCATGTTGACTTTGTATCCTGAATTTGAGACCATTTGCATTGAGAGTTATTACTGGCAAGTATTGAGTCATTCTTGTCTGTGCCTTATTTTTCTGTTGCTGATTCCCTGTCTTTCCCTTCAGTTTAACTGGTCACCCTATCTCATATATTCATTCTGTCATGGTTAGCTTCATTGTCTCTTCGTAGGGTATTCTCAAGGATTTTTTCGAGTGCTGGTTTAGTGGCCATGAATTTCTTTAGGTGCTCTTGAAAATATCTTATTTCTCCATTAATTTTTTTTTTTTGAGACAATGCCTCATTCTGTAGTTCAGGCTGGCCTTGAACTCACTATGCAGCCCAAGCTGACCTTGAATTTGAGGCGATCCTCCAGCCTCAGCCTCCTGAGTGCTGGGATTACAGGTGTGCACCACCACACCCGGCCCTTCATTAATTTTTTTGTGTGTGTGTGTGTTGGATATCCAACTGAGGGCCTTGTGCTTGGTAGGCAAGCGGTCTAACCACTGAGCCAAATCCCCAGCCTCTCCATTAATTTTGAAAAGTAGTTTTGCTGGATATATCAACTTGGGTTGGAAATTGTTTTCTTTTAGGGCTTCAAACACTTCATTCATGCTCTGCTGGCCTGTAAGGTTTGTGTTGAGAAGTCTACTTTAATTTTAATGAGTTTACCTGTAGAAGTGATTTGTTGTTTTTGTCTACAGCTTTTAAGATTCTGTTTTTGTGGTGGGCTTTCTGGGATTTTGACTGATGTATTGTGGAGAGGTTTTTTTCTGCCACTGGCCATGTGGGATTCTATATGCCTTTCTTATATGTACATTAAATTCTTTTCTCTTACTTGGAAGGTTTTCTGCTGTTATTTCAGTAAACAGGTTTTTTAATGCCATTTGTGCTGTCTTCTAATTTTCCACTAATTTCAATTCATTTTAAATAGTCTTTGCATCATCTTGCAGTATTCACTCTATTTTTCTTTCTTTTTTTTGAGTGCTGGGGATTGAACTTAGGGCCTTGTGCTTGCTAGGCAAGCGCTCTACCACTGAGCTAAATCTCCAACCCCTCTTGTCGTTTTTAAGGTAACACTCATTAATTGGTCACTGCCAACAGCTCTGTCTTCTACTTCTGACACTCTGTCCTCTCATTGGTCACTTTTCCTGACCATACTTTCAATAGAACGTCTCATCTCTTGAATTTCTAGTTAGAGCCTTTTAATAAACTCTAATTCTTCTCTATGCTAGTGTTTCATGTTTTGCTTCTTTTTATTTAGCTTTTTATTAATGTCTTCTGGAAATTTGCTGATAGTTTTATTTGTTCCAGTATCTTATTACTTATACAGAAAATGCCAAAAAAGGTACACACACTTTTCAGCAGTTTGCTGTACTGATAGATGTGTGGAAGCTAATGGCCACCACTTTGAGTACCTCTGAATAATTGTAGAGGCCATAGGTAACTTGTATTAATCTCATGATGTCTCAATAAATTTAGTATTAAAATCTTTGCACAAAGTTTTCTTTTTCCAATGTGTGTATTTTTTTGGCAGAGTCTGTGTTTTCTGTGAGCTTGCCAAATGCCTTTTTGCTCTATTTTGTTGTCTCTCTTGATATCATTTTGTGTAATTTGGATGTGTTGTTTTGGTTGCCTCCCCTTTGATGCCCCATGAATCAGCTTTGAGGGAGTTGGGAGTTTTTGGAGGCATTTCGTTGGCTTATCTTCTCATGTTTCTGTTTTTGTTTGTTTGGTTGTGTTGAGGCTTGTGTGTCGATATAGTAGAAATCTTTGTTTCTGGCATGGGGACCTCTAGTTAATGTTTACTTTTTAGTAGTATCTTGTGTACATGGTCAATCACTGGCCTTTTCCTTTGTCCTCAGTCTAAGTCTCTGTTTACTTGTGATGGGAGGTTGCAGTGTTTGGTTCAGTTCCTGGTTTTCCAGGAATGGGCCGCAGTATTGTGAATGACCCCAAGGCAATCTAGATAGTCACATCCCACATAAACCAGTTAGTAGTAACAGTTTGTCATATTGGCTATAGTAATAAAATCAGCATCACTTGTAGCGTCAAATACAAACTGAATATTGTCAAACCCTAAGGACCAATAATGTACCACTTTTTCTTTCTTTCTTTTTTTTTTTTTTTGAGACAGGATCTTGCTATGTAGTTCAAGCTGGCCTTAAACTCATTATGTAGGGGCTGGGGATTTGGTTCAAGTGGTAGAGCGCTTGCCTAGCAAGCACAAGGCCCTGAGTTCAATCCCCAGCACCAAAACAACAACAACAAAAAAAAACAAACAAAAAAAACCCTCATTATGTACCCCCAGCTGGCCTTGAACTTGTGGTGATCCTCCTGCCTCACCCTCCTGAATGCTGGGATTAGAAGCGTGTGCCATCATGCCTGGCAATGTACAACTCTTAACGTAGAAAAAGATATATAATTATAGTATGAACACAAAGACAAAGCAAATATTGACCCATTACTGACCTATACTGAATATTTACTAAATGGAACAACTTTACCTGTTCTAACAATAGAACAATATTCAACAGCAATAGTGTAAAGTTAACTAGCTACCTAGAAATTCATAAGACTTAGTAGCTATACTTGTAAAGGCAGAGGGATTGGGGAACTGGAGAATGGAAAAAGTGAAATTTGAAAAATTAATCAGTGGTATATGTGAAAGAGGAGAGTAAAAATGAGATGGGGGGTGTCCTGTTGAGGAGCAAAGGCAAATTAATAATTTTAGAAAACACAGGAAAGCACAAACAGGGAAAAGAATAAAGAAGGTAACAGAAGGATAACAGGAAGTAAAAGCATGATAAGAAGAAAAAAGTTGAAAGGGAAAAACAGAAAAGGGTAGCAAAGAAACTAAAAGAGGGGGAAAAACCCTAACCTTCTAAAAAAAAAAAATGAAGGAAAGATAAAAATAATACAAAATAGAGGAAAAAAAAAAAGATTAAGCCCAAGAAAACGTTCTTGTGTTTTTGAATGAGTGGTTTCTTTACAAGATCTGCAGTCTTGGCATCTAGCCAGCCACAACTTTCTGTGCTTAGCTTTAGGACCTATGGGTTTTTGAAGTACCCTCCCTGCACCAGAGGCTCCTCTGTCTGTTCATCCCAGACGGTGGTTACTGTTTAAGCCTAGGTATGTCCTTGATCATTTTGGTAAATGGGAAATGTGATCAGCCCTCGAGTCTCTACTGGATGTAGGCCGCAGGGTGGGGGGGGTCAAATGGGCAGTTGGAGGAGTTTTTTTTTGGTGGGGGGAGTTTGAGGCAGAGTCTCGTTATGTAGTTGAGGCTGGCCATGAACTCATGATGTAGCCCAGGCTGGCCTGGAACTTGCAGTTATCCTCCTGTCTCAGCCTCCCAAGTGCTGGGTTTACAGGTGTGCCCTGCCTCGCCAGGCTCTGGACAGTTGGACTTAATGTCTGTAGTTGTGTGGTCTGATGACTCCCTTCTGTCTCCTGGTGTTGTCCTCACTCAGGATCAGGTCGATTGGTTACACCTTATCTCTGCTGCCCACGGGGAAGCAAAATGTAGAGCTTGCTTGGACTTGGTGGATAGTCGTACCCTTGGGTCAGGGCTGGCACTGCTCATTTGGTGTGGGCCTGCAGTGGTGAGTGGGAGAGGATAGTGATTCATTTGATGGGGACCTGCTGGATGAAGCTTGGATTTTGGTATTTGCATCCCTGTTGCAGGGTTCATGCTTTACTGCCTGTGTTTTTCATAAGAACTGGTAATTTGATCTAGTACATCTCTGTCTAGATATAATGCAAGCCACATGTGAAATTTAAATTTTTTTCGGGTGGTACCAGGGATTGAACTCAGGACCTTATGCGTGCTAGCTAGGCATAGATTCTGGTTAAAAAAAAACTAGTAAAAGAAACTGGTAAAAGTGGTTTTAATCATGTATTTTGTTTGATTCAATATATCCACAATGTTACTCTTTCAACATGTAATCAGTTTAATTAGTGAGACATATTACTTTGTATTTTTGGTTCTAACTCTTAGGAATATGGTTTGTGTTGTATATATACAGCACATTTCAGTTAGGGTTAGCCATATTTCAAGTGCTTAGGAGCCACATGTGGCTCCTCAATTGAACAAGCACAGATTTAGAAACTTGGTAAGGTTGAGCCTTTTTGTTTTCTTTTTTGCCACAGAATAAGGAGCGCCTGCTTCTCTCTCGGTGATATTGGTAGCAATTCTCAATCCTTGTTTAGATCTGTTAGTTCATTAGAGCTTGCAAAGTGATAATATTTTATCATTCTATCTTAATTTATTACATGTAATACTTCTCTCAAGGGTTATTTCCCATCTTCAACAGTTTGGTTACCCAAAAGAAATTCATATAGAAAAGAAAAAGCAGAGTAAATAATGCTTGATCTTTTTTATTACCAGTTATCTAAATAATGAATTTGTTACTTGCCATTAGCTATAGAAGTGAAGAGTAGAGTAAAACCTTGGTTTGCTAGCATAATTTCTTCTAAGAAACATGCTTGTAATTCAAAGCACTTGTATATCAAAGTGAATTTCCCTGTAAAAATTAGTGGAAACTCAGATGATTCTTTGCACAACCCAAAATTGTTCATTTTTATAAAAATGATTAAAATATTGTAATATAAAAAATAATAAAGAAAAGACAAAATGTGAAGAAAATAAATTAACCTGCTTTTACCTTTGAAAACCTTTGTGGCTGGTGTGAGGGAGACAAGAGAGAGGAGGGTTATTGTATAGCACAACTTTTATTATCACTAACAGAATCATTGCTATCTATTCACTCAATGGAATCTTTGTTTTTCAACTTTAACAAGAAACTTATTTGATGACACTTGTTTTTGCCTCCTTTTTAGGATTTTGTGGAAACGTGACATTGCATTGTCATTAAACAGATTTATCACTCACATTGCTACAACATCATTTGGGTGGTGCTTTTCTAAAAAATTTGGAACTGTTTCCCACATTTGACACATCTTCATCTCATTTAAAGTGAGGGATTCCTTCACCTTTTCTTCCTCTTTTTCAGACGAGATCTCCATAATCTCTTGCTGGTGGGAGATGATCAACCACAATCCTACAGAGAGAGGGAGAGAGGTAGAGAGGGAGAGAGAAATGGGGGGGTGGGAGAGAGACAGACAGCCAGACAGAGGGAGGAAGACAGAGACAGAGATAGAACCATTGGCTCAGTTGTAATCATGTGATGTTCAGTGACATGTACTAGTATTAGAAAATATTGCTCGTTTATCAAGTTAAAATTTATTAGAAATGTTTGCTCGTCTTGTAGAACACTTGAGGAACAAGTTAACTCGCAATCCAAGGTTTTACTGTATTTTTTTCAAGTGTCATTGTGAAGCTGGAATTTAAAAGATACTCAAATTGTTCCATGTTTAGCCAGTAGGAGTCTCTTTAAAGTTGCTTCTGAATTCTTTTGAGATGGTCCTAGGAGTCTGATAGCTTTCTTGCATCCTGGTATATTAGTCAGTGTTCTTTAGAGAAACAGAACCAATAGGGATATGTATGTGTGTGGGGACGCGTGCACCCACGCGCACAGATGCACACACACACATACACACATGGGTCAGGAACAAAATAAATCCTTTAGGGGCATGCCCCCAATGCTCATTTCCAAAATGTGTATCACTTCTCAATAGCCCATTAAACTATGACTCTATTAATGGGTTATGAGTTCCTGAGGTGAGAGCCTGTGCGATCCAGTCATTTTCTCGAGGCCTACCCTTCCGCTGGGTGTGGTCTCTTGCTGCACTGGGGACCAGGACTTCAACACTTTAGCTTTGAGTGGGGTGAGGAGGGTTCATATCTCAGCCATAACACCTACAAGGGGATACTGTTGGCATTTTGCCTGTGAAAGCAGGAAAAATTTGTTTTTCCAGCTCCTATATGGTTGGCTGGAATGGGTCAACCTTTTTGTTCTTTTAATGCCTTCAGGTAATTGTATGAGATCTACCCACATTTACTCTGTTTACCGGTTCAGATGTTAATCTCTCAGAAATACCCTTACACATTCATCTAGAATAATACTTGACCAAATGTCTGGATACCTTGTGACCCAGTCAGATTTGGTACTTGGAATTAACTTGTACATCTGGTAGAAGATGTTCTGGGCTCATTTTGTACTGTTTCTATACCATCCATATATGGGACCCACCATTTTTCAATGGAATGCTGATCTTAAATTCTTAGAAATATTTTTGTCAATTATTAAATGCCATCTAATGATTCTTTTGATGATAATAGTGAGATTAGTGATTTTTAAAGCTGTTTTTCAGAATGATTGTTTCTGGGCTTTCATCAGGAAAGGTAATTTCTTAAGCGTCATTATGTTTCATATAGTTATATCTTTTTTCACTTTGGGAAAGAGATTCTTGGTAGCTTGCACCGACATGTTGATGTTTCTTAGTTTCTTTTTTTTCTCTCTTTTGGTTTTTTTTTTTGTGAGAGGGTCTTGCTGTATAGTTCAGATTGGCTTTGAACTCAATATGTAGTCCAGGCTGGCCTCGATCTAGCAGTCCTCCTGCCTCAGCCTCCTGAGGCCATCCTCCTGCCTCAGCCACCATGCCCAGTTTAATTTCTAGTATAATTTTTTTTTCTAGTATAATTTGAGAGAAATACAAAATGAAAGCTGGTAGCACAGGTATACCTAGTAAAATGCTTATGTATGTTTGTAACTCTTTTTTAAACTTAAACACAAATAATTCTACCTCTTAGCATGTTGCAGTAACCTAGAATTACTAATGTGATTGAGTTTACCATCTTCTGTTTCACAGAAAAGAAAGATGAGGTTCAAATCTGGTTAATAGGAAAGCTAGACTAGCCCCTGAGTCACTTGCCTTCTGGATTAGTGTGATGTAATGAGAGAATTCCAGTTCCAAACCAGGCCAATATGGCTCAGACTCTTGGCATTGCCACGTATTAGCTTTATTCCCTTGAGGAAACTTCATATTTCTGTTTATTTGTAAGCTAGAGATGATGTCATAAAGTTACTGTGAGTTAGCTGGGATAATTTGTGTGTGTGTGTGTATGTGTGTGAGTGAGTGATGCACACTGCATGTTCTACCGCCGGACTACAATCCCAGCCCAATAAAGCCCATTTTAAAGAACCTGGTGGTGTGCTTGACGCATTGTAGGTATAGTATAAATTCTGAGTTTTCTTGTCTGCCCACTTTGCAGTCTTTTCTGCCATATTGTTGCCACTTTTTTGAATTAAATGTCAGGTATACATAAATTAGCTGAAAATGGTATGCTTTTGTTATATTGACTGTCTTGCACATAGTATTTGCTTAGCAAACTTTTTCCTTTTTTTTTTTTTTTGGTGGTGTCGGGGATTGAACTCAGGGCCTTGTGCTTGCAAGGCAAGCACTCTAATCACTGAGCTAAATCCCCAGCCCCCCCCTTTTTTTTAACTTTTTCCTTAATAGAGTAAAAAAATTGGTCCTTTGAATTTTTCTGCATGACAATTATTGAAGTTTAAATTGAGGTTTTACTTTACTTTTCACCCTGAAGTTTTAGGTAAAATAATTTTTGCTGTTATATCCCAGTTTACTGTAATTATTGAACACGAACATACATTGAATATGTATGTATGTATATATTTATGCTATGCCTGGTTTTGTTAATGTGAAAGGCATTGTATGTGCTAGGGAGGAGCTGTACCTCTGAACTGTATAACTCCAGCTCCACAAATATTCTAAATTATATTTTGTGTGTCATAATGATGCAGTGTATATTCACGTTCATACTTGTGTTCTACTGAGGTAAACAGGTTTAGAAAGGCCAAAATTAATAGATGTGTAGAAGTTGCTTTGATGTTCTTAGATGAAAGTTGTGCTACCATACCAAATGCTAGTATTTTTAATTACATTCTCTTTGTCTCTGTTTTTCTCACTTTGTGTGTCTGTCTCTGTCTCTCTTTCTCTAGTGTTAGGGATTGAACCTAGGACCTTGCTCATGCTTGGGAAGTGCTGTACCACTGGGTTGTACCCCCAACCCCTACACTCTCCTTTAAAACGTGAAATATTGGCTTGAGTTCCATAGAGCGAGCTATAGAATTATTAGCCTGCCATTTTTTAATTAGCCTTCATATTTAATGTATGTAGAGAAAAATCTTGAAACTGTTTATCTTTCAAAAAATTCACTTTCAAATTCAGATTATTTGCTGTCTACAGTTTCAGAAACATGTTACTAAATACATGAATTTTGACTTTCATATGACATTAATAAATGCTTTCTTTGTTGTGGGCTATAAAATATGATTGCTAATTCCTAAGGCTATATTTGATAAAATTAATGAATTGTATTTGAGATGTTGTGGATTTCAAATTGGGAGACTCAGATGTGATGAAAAAGGAGGCAGTTTTAATTGCCTTCAATTTCTTCCTGAAGTAGTTTTCATTTTCTTTCTCAGTTTTCTTATAACTCAGTTTGTCTGTGCCAATTTGTAAATTCAACTTTCACCTCCAGCCACCAAAAAGCAAATTCCATTCCCTGCCATTTTCTCTTTTCATTGTGCTGATTAGATACAGAACGTAAATTCTTTTCATGTTCTTAAAGACCTCATCTCTTTACCTCCTTTGTACCATATTTTCCCTTTATCTCTTGAGTGGCAGCTGTTTTTCTCCCTCATTGTCTCATGTTCTACTATGTCTCTGTCTCAAGACTGTTTTAACATTTGTGCTGCCATCAACAGTCCATCCACCTTCAGAGAACTCGACTCTATTCATTTTCTTAACTTTGAAACTCAAATTACTCTGAAATCTATGTTTCTTCTTCTTTGATCTAAACTAAAGGCTCTCACTCTTTACTAGTGGGACATTTTTATTTGGGAGACTTGTTATTTCTTGTAACTTTCAAGTTTGTCTAAAAGCCTTCATCTTAGAAGAAACTTATGGTTTTTCTTAATATGTCTTTGGTGGTAATATTATCATTCATCTAGCCCCTGTTTTATTTTTATGAATGAACTTGTTTATTTAGAGAAAAGGCTTAGCTGTTGCCCACTCTTGCTTCGAATTCATGGCCCTCAAGTGATCTTCCTGCCTCAGCTTCCTGAGTAGCTGAGACTACAGGTACCCAGCTTTTAGCCTTCAATTTTAGTTAACATTGCCTTTTTTGTGTGTATAATACTAGAGATTGAACACATAGTAGGCAAGTGCTCTACCACCAAGCTATATCCCCAGCTGTTTTTTAAAATGTGTTTATTTTGAGTCAGGAGTTCACCAGGTTGCCCACATTGGCCTCAAACTTGCAATCCTCCTGCCTCAGCCTCCGGAGTAGCAAGGTTTACAGGCATGAGCCATTGCACCCTGCAGCATAGACCCTTTTACTGACCTCCCTCCTATTTATTTAGTTTTAAAATTCTGTTCTAACTTTGCTTAACAAGAGTTTGGTAAATATTAGCTTACAGAATTAAGGTAGGTCAAGTGGTTATTTATTCATTTGATTAATTTATAGACTTGGTCTGAGGATAGAGGGATTTGAGAGGGAGTTTTTATTTCTTTAATAGAAGTTTTGTGTGGCTTTGTCTAAGGTCTTCTTTTTTTTTTTAATTGGTGCTGGGAATCAAACTCAGGGCCTTGCACTTGCTGGGCAAGCGCTCTACCACTGAGCTACATCCCCAACCCCTGTCTAAGGTCTTTTAAAGGTAGTTATGATTGAGCATGACTGAGCCTCTCAAAACTTTTCTGAAATAATTTTCTGGGAATCAAAGGAGGTAACACTTATATCTGGGAAGCATTTACATTAATATCTTTGGTTTAGTGTTAGCAATTCAGTGAAAACAGTCCAAGGAGACATGAAAAAGATTTGGCAGAGTTGGATACGCACTATACAACCCAACTTCTAGATTTAGCTGTGTCCCTTAGTTTCCAAACTTAGTTTTCCTTCTAGATTGTCAATCTCAGAACTTCCTGGGAAATGTTTCATTGTGATGATGGTTATGCTTCCCTGCCTTTTTGCTTACTGCATATTTGGTACCTGGTTTATTCCTGTCCTGTCTCTTAGGCCATATCAGGCATGTTTCTTGGCCAGTTAGAAGAACTTTCTGGGATTCTTATTGTCTGCATTATATGGTTGCTCCATCAGAAAAATAGTTCTTTAGATGGATGAGCTGGCACATGCAGTGCCTGTCTGTGGGGAAAGAAACAGGCCTTAAACTGCAACAAATACACAAAGACAAAATTTGCATTATGGCACAAATGGGGACTTTTTTCTGTTCATCTTTAAGTATGAGGTTTACTCTGTAGGTGTAAAGGATTTTTTATTTTTAATTTTTGTTTTTTGAGACCGGGTTTGTTTTATAGTTCAGGTTCTCCTTGAGTTTACTTTGTAGCCCAGCCTGCCCTCAGACTTGCAGCAATCCTCCTGCCTTAGTCTCTCAAGTGCTGGGATTACAGGTGTGCACCACCATGTCCCAAAATTTGCATTATGTTGTAGTTAATTACGTCAAAAGGCAATTAAAAAAAAAAAAAAGGGAATTGACTTCCCTAGATTGTATGGTAACTGCCGAAGAAATCAGAATAGAGAATTACAGAATCCTTTGCTTGACAAATTGAAAAACTGCTGAAACCAGTATGTTTTTTAATTTGGAGAAGAATTATAAGAAAGAAATTAATAAATGGTGAATATTTTGATTCTTTTTTTGGGGGGGTTGCTGAGGATAGAACTCAGGGCCTTGTGCTTGCTAGGCAAGTGTTTGATTCTTTTCTTGATTACTCTTTTCTGGAATGTTTTCTTCTTTGATGTAGTCTACCAGAAATTCAGTGATGGCTATCACACGTAGGGAGAAGTGAAGTAGGAGAATGTCCCTTTTTACTAATAGGGAAACTAATTGTCACATTGGTCAAATATATCCTATTTACTGTAGTATATATTTTACTGGTCAAATAGCAAATTTTAGTAGTTTGCTTTTATCTATTTTAATCTAGATTTTAAAAAATGCATATCATTTTCAACAATAATTTCTTAGCTTAATTTAGCACTGATAAGCTTTTTTTCTGTTCAATAAAGATAGATCTATAGCATCATTGCTTATACCTTTACAGTATTTGGTTATATGCTTGCATCTTTTTTTTTCTTTCTTTTCCTTTTTTATTTTTGGGTGCTGAGGATCAAACTCAGGGCCTTGTGCTTGCTAAGCAAGTGGTCTACCACTGAGCTGAATTCCCAACCCCTGCAGCTTATTTTTTATTATTTAAGTTTCGAATAGATCATAAGCAAATACATAGTGCAAAATACCCAAAAAGTAATAATAAAGCTTTAATAAAGATATAAAGCTTTCCCCTTAGCTCCTTCCATTTGCAAAGTCTGTCACTGATGTTACTTTTATTTTTATTGAGATACTCTGTATAAATACAGAGCATTACATAATTATGTACGATGTGTAGCAACACAAAAATGGCAATGTAGTGTACCTTCTTTTTACTATCATGCTTTGTTTCTCCTCCATTAAAAGGTCTTCATTAAAGGTACATAAAATTTTGCCTCATTGTTTTCCATTTGCTTACTATGTTACTTTGTAGAACTGCCATGATTTATGTAACTAGTTTGTTTTTTGTTTGTAGTACTGGGGATGGCTAGGCAAGAGCTGTATCGCTGGGCTAAATTCCCAGCTCTTTTTTTTTTTTGAGACATCGACCCTCTATATAGTTCAGGCAGGCCTTGAACTCACTGTGTATGTAGCCCAGGCTGCCCTTAAACTTGGAGCAATCCTCCTGCTTCTGCCTTCTGAGGAATCCCTAGCTCTTTTATCTATCTATCTATCTATCTATCTATCTATCTATTTATTTATTTAATTTTTTGGAGCTGGGAATCGAACTTGGGGCCTTATGCTTGCCAAGGCAAGCACTCTAAACCACTGAGCTAAATCCCCAGCTTCCCCAGCTCTTTAAAAAAAATATTTGTTTTTTTTAATCTTGACACAGGTTAAGTTGCCCAGCCTTGCCACAAACTTTTGGTCTTCCTCCCTCAGCCTGCTAAATAGCTGGGATTACAGGCATATACCAGCAGGCCCTGCAACTAGTAGTTCCTTTTTTGATGAGCACTTAGATTGTTTCAGACCTTTTGTTCTATCAGTTCCCATTTGTGCAATCATAATGACATTTCTTAGCACATTTCATTTGGTGTAGTGAGCTGGCCTGTGAAAACTCTTAAAGAAGGAATTCTGTATTACATAGAATAGTGAGAATGTGGTAATGTTTGTAAGTCTGTTTTGTGGTGGAAATATAAAAAAATGACATTTCTCCCCTTTTAAGCAACTTGTTTTTAAGCAAGCGCATGACAAATACTACCTTGTATTGTAAGTGTTATCTTAGTCCTGATTCTTTCTAATAAGGCAGGCTTGTTTTATTTTCCCAATGATTATGTTTTAGGATTTTGTAGATTGAGTAGTACCAACTGGTTGATTGTAAACCAGAGAAACAGGAAAAAGAAATATGCTAGCTAAAATTGGAAGAAAATGTTGAATGTTTTTTAGATCTGCATTGAAGAAGTATTATAAATCCAACTTTAAGAATTTATGTCACTTTGCATTATCCAGAGTCATACCTCTCCACCAGATTACTTGGTCTTGTGTCTAAAAGTAAATAGGTATTTTCTTGAAGCCTCCATTTCAATTGCAAATAGGAAGATGGAGGATTGTTCAGGGGTTTTGAAATAAACACGAATATTGTTACTCTATAACATTTCATTAATTTTTAGATTAAAACAGAAGATTTAAAAAATGATTTTGAGTTTGAACATCACTTAGTTTGTAAGAATCTGAGTTTATTTTCCGTTGTTAGGGTTGAAAGGCATTGATAGAAGTGAGAGTCTAAAACACTATTGAAAATAAACTTCTGTAAATTTTAAGAAATTGGAGGTCCTTTGTGGCATATAGGTCAAAGGTTAAGCTCATACGGTTATTTATTACTAACTTACAAATTACATGGTTTATTAATTACAGTGAAAAATCCTGTCACAGATCTTCCAGGAGTCTGTTAGCTATGTTTATTATTGTATATAGTGAAAACAAACTCCTCTTTTAGGCAGTTGGTCTCATATTTTAGTGTATATACAGTCACCCGGAGAGCTTATTAAAAATTCTTGATGCCATCCCCAGAGATCATGATGATACAGATCTGGGATAAGACTTTGGTATCTTGAATAAACTCATTTGGGTGATTCTGGTCTGTGGACCATCTCTTGAATACTAAGAGGAGTAAGAATTATGATTTCTTTTCTTTTCTTTTTTTTTGAGACAGGGTCTCGCTGTGTAGTCCAGATTGTTGGCAAACTCAACGGCAGTCCTCCTACCTCAGCCTCCCAAGTGCTGGGATCACCACACCTGGCAAGAATTAAATGGGATGACAAATCCTACATCATAAGTAGAAAAGACTTAATGGCAGGTACATATAAAAATCTTGAGCACTGCTGGGCACAGTGTTGTGTGCTTGGGAGGCTGAGGCAGGAGGATTGCAAGTTTGAGGCCAGCATGGCCAACTTAGTGAGATGCTGTCTCAAAAAGAGAGGGGAATGTAGCTCTGAGATAGTGTGCCTGCCTATCCATGAGCAAGGTCTTGCGTTCAATCTATACACCACAAAATAAAACACCCCCAAACAATCCATACACTAATACAATGTAATAGGCTTCGTGTTGAAATTCACTTGTCTTCTCTAAGACTAATACCAGTAGTCATTCCTTACACATGAGCAAGGCATAACTTCTTGCTGGCAAGAAGATTCAACAGTCATGGTGGTATCGCATGGTACAAGCAGAAAATAAATACCTTAGAAGTCAGAATTCCTTTTTCTTAGAAATTAAAATTGCCTTGATGAAAAAAAATCAGAATATTTGTCTTAAAATGCCAGATATTATCGAGGAGTAGTACATTAGATTTTAATTTTCATCAAGTGAGGGCATGGGCTAAATAATTTGAGGAGAGCAGTAAAATCATGATAAAACAGGCATTGTCATTCATTGTGCATGATTATGAATGGATGCGATTTTGGATGACATTTTGAATATATAAAAGTCCATTAAAGACACAGTGATTCACATAGTAATTCTATTTCTGAAAAACTCACAAGGAAATAATTCTAAATATGGAAAAAGGTTTATATTATTAGTAATGTTTAAGGAAACAGATCCATTCATACAATCAAATATTTAGCTATAAAGGGTCTTTGAAGAGTTTGTAATACAGGAAAATATTTATGCCATGTTTTAGGTATAAAAGTAGACTACAGAATTATATATAATTATAAAGACTGGGTGAAAATTTAGAAAATGTCAAATTTGGTGATTTTTATAATTATGGGATTGTGATTTCCTCCTTTCCTAACTCCGTTTCCCCCTATAGTTTCCATACCGAATGTGTTTTTTAATGAAATAAAAATCAATACTTCAATCTTTAAAATACTTTAGATAAGATACTATAACTAGGAATTATTGAGGGATTTAGTGACATAATTTGACTGGGGTAAGAAATTGTTTAACAGTGAAATGAGGTGGGTATAAAAGACCCAGATTAATGGACAGCTTTGTTGGTGATCTGGAGAGAGAAGTACACTGTGATCCTCCAGGTCTGCAGCTTTTTTAGGTGTAAAATTCCAACAGAATTGGTACTCACCATATGAAAAATTTGAGATACTGTAAGTAGTCAGAAAGGTGGTAAATGATTTCCATTTGGCCAATCAAAGTGTTTGTTGATATATACTAACGCTAAATTTTCTTCATTGGGTGGTTAATTGTTCCATGTGGTGGTATTCTGAACTATAACGTTTAGCCAAAAATGTAAATGAATTATTAATATATTTAAGTGAATAGATAACAAAGAACCCAAGATAATTGAATTTGGTGTGATCTTTAAGGTTTACATTAAGACTAGCAATGTTTTTCATAGCAAATTAAAAAAAAAATTTTGTTTGCTGCAGTATTCCTGTGAATGAGTTATGGGTCAGACTTAGTGTGGCAGGTCTTGCATTCTTGTGCTCCTAGGGTGTTACACCAAGTGCATATTACTTGCTGTATGAAGAGTCCTGTCATGGATGCGCACAAACCAAAATCCCTAAAAACAAGATTTTAGTTTTGTAAATAGTATGGCAATAAATTCCAGGTATATAATCATAGTAAGACATCAGTAATGAAAGGATGTAGGGGAAAACTGCTGAAGCGTTATTTGTTTGTTTGTTTAAGGGTGCTGGAGATGCAACCCAGGAGCCTGGCACATGCTGAGGATGCACGTGTTGTACCTCTGAGCTCCTCCTCCAACCTAGTATCTTCCTTCCTTCATTTTATTGGTGCTGGAGATTGAACTCAGCTACACCTTTAGCTCCCGTTTGTTTCTCAAATTAGAAATATGTAATTGATAAAGCTTCTCAGAAACACTTTTTGTTGTGGCGAGAAGCAGTGGTTCCCAAATACTGGTTTTTGAATTTTTACTGTTCTGCATTGAGATAAAAAATATCAAAACATTGTAGTGAGTGAGATTTTCATGGTGCTACTATATTACATAAACTTTTTCTTGAGTTAATGGTGTTACTTCATATGATATTTGGTAACCTTAAATTAAAAATTTTAAGATAAACTCCATCATTTAATCGCTAAATCAGTCTTTTTAAAAAAACTGTTTAAAACCTGGCCACTTTCAGATAATGCTGTCCATTTTAACTTTATTTTCTTTGTGTGTGTGTAGTTGAATGTGTACAGAAAGAGTTTCAGTTCAGTAGCAGTTTAATCTCAGTGGATATTCGTGAAATAGAAATTAAAGAAAAATACTCTTTTTACCCATAAAATTGGCAAAAATTAAAAATTCTCATTATTTCAAATGTTGGTGACTGATCTTGCAGAAGTATAATTAACCAGGATCTGCTCCTTTTAGAAAATATCCTTCAAAAAATAAGAAAGAAAGAAAATATCTCTTCAGAACAGTAAGAGAGCTGGGTATGGTGGTGCACGCAGCTCTTGAGAGGTTGAAGCAGGGAGATTGCCTTGAGTTCAAGGCCAGCCTGGGCTACATAGTGAGGTCAGGGTCAGCCTGAACTACATAGTGAGTTCCTGACCCAAAAAACCAAACCAAACCAACAACGACAAAACCCCTAAAAGGAAGAGAAAGTAAACAGTTTTGTTATTTGAATAAGTATTAAACAGAGTAAGAAGCATGTCGTAGGCAATCTGCTAAAAGATGCAAAGATCAAAAGAGAGTTCTCCTTTACATACAGTGAAGCAGACACAACCCATTGTGTTACATGTTCTCAAAATGAAGAATAAATAGGACAGTACTCAAGCAGATTGGATAGCACCATTTGTCACAGACAGCTCATCTCAAATTCACTTGGTAATGTGATGACTTTTGTGTTAGCTAATTGGCTTTATCCAAATGAAGAATAAACTAATCTTTATGACAAGAAGAAATTTCACAACTTGAAGCCAGGTGGTCTGCTGTTTAGGTTGCTGTCTTCCCACCAGAAGTGGGATATAGGGGGCACCATTGCCTGACTTTAGAGAGATGACTCACTAGGTCCTGGGTTGTTGGCTAGAGGGTTACTTAGCTTTTAAAAAGTTTTACATAGAGCTCTAAGGACCCGAGAAAGAATTTATGATTGTTCAAAAGAAAGTGCTGTGAGAAAAGAGAAGAGTGTACAGGTAGAATTACGTATCTGTTTTTAGTTATTATTTGCCTGTACACTGAAGGAAAAATTGGTACAGCTGCTCTTGTGGGCAGATTAGCAATGCTCTAGTAGAGTTAAAGACATGTACATTCTATGATGTAGTACTTATATTTCTAGCTAGATCCTAGAGATATTCTTAATGTATGTTTGTATGATACTTGTAAGATTGTCTATTAACAGTGAAATGTTAGAAACAACCAGAATATCTATGAATAGAAATGAATAGATATATTGCTGTGATATGATGATTTTAATTCTTCTGGGAAGATATCAAGCAGAGGAATAGCTGGCTCAAATGGAACCTCTAGTTGTTTTTTGAGGAGTCTCCACACTGATTTCCACAGTAGTTGGAACCAATCTGCATTCCCACCAGCAGTGGAGGAGGGTACCTTTTTCCCCACAGCCCTGCCAGCACTCATTATTGGTTGATTTCTTGATAATAGCTGTTCTTTCTGGAGTGAGGTGGTATCTTAGCATTGTTTTGATTTGCATCTCTCGAATGACCAATGATATTGAACACTTTTTCATATATTTATTTGCTATTTTTATTTCTTCATCCGAGAAATGTTTATTCATTTCAGATGCCCATTTTTGGACTGGGTCTTTAAATTTGGGGGATTTGATTTTTTTGAGTTCTTTATATATTCTGGATCTTAGACCTTTGTCTGAGGGGCAGCTGGCAAAAATTTTTTCCCAGTCTGTGGGTTTTCACCCTGCTGTATTGGTGATTCTTTTACTGTGCAAAAGCCTTTTAATAGCATGTGGTCCCAAGCACTGAGTCTTTGTATTGTTTCCCGTGCATACTTGGTTCTGTTCATAAATTTTTTTCCTACACCTGTGTCTTCAAGAGTTCTTCCTATTCTATTCTCCAGTAGATTTAGTGTCTCTGTTTTAATGTTTAGATCTTTGTTTTTTGGTTTTTTTTTTTTTTTCTTTTTCTTTTTTTTGGGGGAGGGTGTGCCGGGGATTGAACTCAGGGCCTTGCGCTTGCCAGGCAAGTGCTCTACCACTTGAGCTAAATCCCCAGCTCTTAATGTTTAGATCTTTGATCCACTTTGATTTTAGCTTAGTACATGGGGAGAGACATGTATCTAGTTTTAGTTTCTGGCATGTGGCCAGCCAATTTTTCCAGCACCATGTATTAAAGAGGCTATCTTTCTTCCAGTAAGAGTGTTTGGCTCCTTTGTCGAAGATGAGGTATTTGAATAGCTATTCTGGATCTTTTGTGTTTTCCACTTGAAGTATAGGATTTTTTTTTCTAGCTCTATGAAAAGTGTCATTGGAATTTTGATGGGGATCACTTTTGGTAATGTGGCCATTTTAACAATATTAATTCTGCCAATCCATTAACTTGGGAAGTCAGTTTTCTGATGTGTTCACTTTCTTTCTTCAGTATTGTGAATTTTCATTGCAAAGGTGTTTAACCTCTTTGGTTGGTTGATTCGTAGATTTTTTTTTTGCTCTCAGCTAGTTCAATATTGGCATATAAAAAAGCTTTTATTTTTTTAAAATATTGATATTTATTGTGCTACTTTGCTGAATATGTTTATCACCTCTAAAATGCTCCTGATGGGTCTTTAGGGTCATCTAAGTATAGGATCATACTACCTGCAAATTTGGCATCTTCCTTTCCTGTTTCTATCCCTTTTCTTTCTTTTTCTTGCCTAACTGCTGGAGCTAAAATTTCAAGTACCAAACTGAACAAGAGTTGTGAGAGTGGATCTGTGTTGTCTTGTTTCTGATTTTAAGGACAGTGCTTTCGGTTTTTTCCCACTTAGCATGATGTGAGTGTTTGGCTAGTGATAGGAGCAAGAACAATTTGTTGGAACAGGAGGTAAAGCAGACTAAGTAAATGGTGAGAAGATGAAGTATTTCTCTTTTGAGTTGAGGATGACTAGTATCCAGTTTTGCTTAGGAAGGAGAGGTTTTCTAGGATGCAGGCTTTCAGTGCTAAAATTGGAGAAGTTCTGGGCATACAAGGATAATTGGCTGCATTGCATCTGATTCTTTTTCCTTTACAAGAAAAAGAAATGATGGTGGTATTTAAAATGTAGGGTGAGTAGCCAGGCATGGTGGTGCATGCCTGTAATCCCAACATTTGGAAGGCAGTAGGATCGCCATGAGTTCGAGGTCAGCATGGCTACATAGTGAGTTCAAGGCCAGCCTGAACTACCTAGCAAGACCTTGTTCAAAAAAAAAAAGTGAAAATACTAGCTACAGTTCTGTATTTTAAAGATGAGTAAGCAAATTTACAAAGTTAATATGAATTCTGAGTATTATTAGTGCTCTTGCTAAAATTTCTTGTTATAATTTGAAAGTTTATATTGGTTATATTTCTCTTCATTTTTAGGCATTTAAGTAGAGGCACTGTGTTAATTAGAAAGTTGCTTTTAAACTATAGTTTCAGGGGCTGGGGATTTAGCTCAGTGGTTAGAGTGCTTGCTTTGTAAGCACAAGGCCCTGAGTTCAATCCCCAGCACCCAAAAAAAAGAAAAAATAAACTATAGTTTGATTTGATAGAGAGAGTAATACAGCAGTGAAGCCTTAGACAAGGGAGTAATTATAGTGATGGATTATCATTTCTCAGACTTCGTTTTTTTGAGACAGGGTCTCACTATGTAGTTCAGATTGGCTTTGAACTCACTATGTAGCCCAGGCTAATTTCAGATTTACAGTAACCTTCCTGCCTCAGCCTCTCAAGTTTTGGGATTACAGGTGTGTGCCGCCACACCTGGCTTCTCAGCCTTGTTGAGAAGTTAAGAGAGAGGATGAAGTACAGTGTGTAGTACAAAAAAAAAAAATGTAGTATCTGGTAGGAAAGTGGGAAAATAGGTGAAGGGAGTAAGATGCTTGAAATTGAGATTTTTGAGATAGTATACTTAGTGGTTTTTAATTTGATCATGGGAATAGGGACTAGGGACTGGACTGGGATAGAAAAGATCGATAGTGGGAGTTGTCTCTATGGATGTCATTTCAGTGATCAAGTTTGGCAGGTTTTGGTGTTCCAAAACACATTTACTTATTTCTTTTATACTTAGATTGCTCTGCTTTCTGTTCTGTTCTGTTTAAATATCACTTAAAATTATGAGTCATATTGTTGCTCTGGACTGAAGGCAATTGTAAGCAGTAAATGGATACAAAGAAATTTTGCTTCATCAGTATTCAACCTTATTTTATGGCCTGATAGAGACCTTCTTGTTGCTAAGTTCAAACATTAGTGTCCAAACGGATGATCCTACTGCACTGAGCTATTTTAGTATTGCATAGGTTCAGTGAAAGCTTTGTAGCATGTATAGTTAGTTATCTGCAGTACATTCCTTCACTGACTCCAGTTTTGTTGCTTTTTTATAGGCCCGCAGCTGAATGCACAACTAGAAGGTTGGCTTTCACAAGTACAATCTACAAAAAGACCTGCTAGAGCCATTATTGCACCGTAAGTTTTAAGGGTCTTCACCAAAAAAAATCTCATTATTTTTAATAAATAAATTACTGATTATTCAGCAATAAATTATTAATTTTTTTATTATTTAAAGATCAGTGTAAGTTGAATTAAGAAAACTAAATGCTACTTTGAGCTTAAGAACTTAATTTTCACAGTTCATATGGTTTTCACTTAAAAGCAATTAGCTGTATTATTTTCTTAAATGTTGTGATTTCAAGTTAATTTTGTTAACATATTTGTCAACTTTCTATTACCGGTACAAAGTACCTGGATTTAAAGGAGAAGAGATGTATTTTGGCTCAGTTTCAGAGGTTTGGGCCATTTCCAAAGCAGAAATGTTATGGTAGAGCAAAGCTGCTCACTTAATGGTACCTGGAAACAGTATGTACAGGGGACAAACACCACCATGATATGCACCCTCCAAAGACATGCCCCCATTGACCTATCTCCTGTGCCTGGGCCCCACCCTCTGATAGCATGTTCACCTACGAATGGCAGTGGATTAGTCAGCTGATGAGTATGAAGTCCCCACAATCCAATCCCATCTGCACAAGTCTCTTTCTAGTCAAATTGACAGTTAAGATTAACTGGCACAAGGGGCTGGGGATTTAGCTCAGTAGTTAGAGAGTTTGCCTTGCAAGCACAAGGCCCTGAGTTCGATCCCCAGCACCAAAAAAAAAAAGAAAAAAATTAACTGGCTCAGGTAATGAGGATGACGTTTAAGTAGAGGGTTGTTTGTGTTAGGTAAGTTTCATGAATTTAGTAAAAAAAAAATTTTTTTTTTTAACAGTGCTAGGGATGGGACCCATTGTCTTATGCATGCTAAACAAGTGCTTTACCACTGGGATATATCCCTAGGCCCAGATAATTTTTAACTTACAGTGAAAAAGCTATATTAAGGATAATATGGTTCAATTATCCTACATTGAGTAGCACCCAGATTCTTAGAGAAGGATGGTTTTTAGCGAGAGTGCTGAGTCTATTCCATTCTTCTGTTTTTATAATCATAACTTGGTTATAGTTCAGCTAAAATTGTCACAGAAGTGATAGCTAATCAGTTGGCTGTATTGAATTTACAATGAACTGTTGCATATTTTTATCATTATACATTTATTACAGAATTTTATGATAAGTTTATAAACATATGTATGTGCACACTATTTTTTTTCCCTGCAAAAACAGTTTAAAACATTTACCAGCATACCACCAGCCACATACTAAGATGTAAACACTAAATCAAGTGATTCCTAGACTCATGTATCTAAAATGAATCAAGAAGAAAAATAAGGTCAGAAAACAAAGTCATTCTGTAGGTGACAAAAGAATTGACTGCTGAAACCAGAATATGAAAAGGAAGAGTAATATTGGAAAAAAATAAGAGGCATAGTACATTGAAATCCAAGAAGACAGAGAGAGAAGTGTTGTAGTTGTAGCGTATTTGGTTCCTTTCATTTATGGTGAACTTAAGGCATGTGTGCCATAGTGAACTGTTTGTGTCATGAAAGCTCTAAAAGGTTTGGTATCACTGCTCTATTTTAAGTATTTTAACTTCCTCTTGAGTCTTACAGTTCTTCTGTTATAGTCTCCTAATGTTACTAGAGAGGATTACTGAAAACTCATATATTATTAGTGCTAAATTTGTAATTTCATGTAAACCTCGAATGTGTCCAAGTTTGTCTTTCAGACCAAAAACAATTTTTTTCCTCATAACTACATTTTATTGTTTTTTTTCCAGTTTTTTTATTAGTACATGTTAGCCTTATATAATGATTATATTCCTTACAGGGAGTTGGTACATGTACATAATATATTTCAGTTCTTTTTCATCCCCTTTCTTTTCTGTTCTTCCTCCCTCCATCTCTTGATCCCTTCTTATTTGAAAAAAAATCTTATCTCCCTACTTCTTCTTTTATTTTGTTCTTTATTTATATTTTGGGTTTCTCATACAAGAGAAACCATGCAGTGTTTAAGCTTGTGTGTCTCATTTATTTAATTTAACACTGTGGCCTCAAGGTGCCTTCATTTTCTTACAGATGACTTGGGTTTATTCTCCTTCATGGCAGAATAGTACTTCATTGTATATTATAAATACCACATTTTCTTTATCCATTCATCTTTTGATGGACATACAGGCAGCTTACAAGATTTAGCTATTATGAATTGTGTTGCTATAAACATGGATATGCCTGTCACTGTAATATGGTGTCTTTAACTCTTTTCAGAAGATACCTAGAGGAGGAATAGCAAAGTCAGATGGAATTTCTAGTTTTACTTTTTTAAGGAATCTTCATAGTGGTTGTACTAGTTTACATTCCCACCAACATTGTAGGAGAGTTTTTTTTTTCTTGCAGACTATAGCATTTGTTGTTGTTTGATTTCTTGATGATAGCTTTTCTTTGTGGAGTGAGGTGGAATCTCAGTGTTGCATCTCTAATGGCCAGTGATAGCGAACATTTTTTCATGTGTTTAGTGGCCATTTGTACTACTTCTTCTGAATTATTTTGTCTTAGTGAATTCCATCTTAGGTTACACTTGATTGGAGACCTCTTCCTGTGACCAGCTGTTGGCATATTTTCCCACATTAGGACATTGTTTAGCCATAAATATTGAAAAAATTCTGTTGGATCTTTTTCTTCTTTTCTTCTTTAATTTCTGCTAGGCACAGATTGCAGCTCTTGATAGCAGGATTTATTCTTGTTCACTCTCTTCTTTTTGCTCTTCTCATTAGGTAATATCAAATATTCTGTGTTTCTGCTCACTAATCACATCTTTAGATGATGAGCCTTTCTTTCTTTTTGTGGTACTGAGGGCTCACACTTTCTCTGCCAGTGAGCTGCATCTCCAGCCCATTTTAAATTTGTAGTATATTCTGTGTCTTAGTTCCTTTCTCATTACTGAGACTCAATACCCAACACCCACAACTCTGAAGAGGAAAGTTTTATTTTGGCTCAGTTTGTAATGGTTGCAGCCCATAGTTGGGTGGCTCCAAGGAAAGGTTACATGACCTTGGAGCATGTAACCTTTCCTTGGAGCATGGCAGAGGAGAAACAGCTCATGGCCTGGCTGGCAGGATGCAGAGAGTGATCAAGGGGGGAGGGAGAGAGATTGAAGTGGGACTCCAAGCAACCTGATGGGACACCTGGTGGTTGCTTCACTTGGGTGTGAGAAGGAGACTTGCCACATGCTATGTATAAGCCAAATTAGAGTCCATTTATTTAGCCAGTGGCTGAGAGAGAGGCGAAGAAGCAAATTTAGGACAGG